>CAUYUJ010021847.1:0-35000 GCA_963575745.1 Prorocentrum cordatum | reverse complement strand
AGTAGTAGTAGTAGTAGTAGTAGTAGTAGTAGTAGTAGTAGTAGTAGTAGTAGTAGTAGTAGTAGTAGTAGTAGTAGTAGTAGTAGTAGTAGTAGTAGTAGTAGTAGTAGTAGTAGTAGTAGTAGTAGTAGTAGTAGTAGTAGTAGTAGTAGTAGTAGTAGTAGTAGTAGTAGTCGTAGTCGTAGTAGTAGTAGTAGTAGTAGTAGTAGTAGTAGTAGTAGTAGTAGTAGTAGTAGTAGTAGTAGTAGTAGTAGTAGTAGTAGTAGTAGTAGTAGTAGTAGTAGTAATGGTAGTGGTAGGAGTACTAATAGTAATAGCAGCTGTAGTGGTATCGGTAGTACCTGTACGAGTACCAGAAGCAGTAGACCAGGGTGGAATACGAAATGATCACGCAGGACCTAAAACTTTTCTGTGAGGTTCCTCGGTAGCATGACTTGTTCTTCGGCCGTCCACCCCTCAGCCAATATTCCTCCTCCGCCTCATTGCGCCTCATCCTGCCCCTCCTTCCTTTCGCCGAACGAACGCGTACAGGGCCCTCCGACTGGCCCCCCTTGGGCGCGCAGAGGCGGAGCGGGCATGCGGATGGGTGGAGCACCACAACCATCGTCCTCACCATCCTCGTCTCTGCTGTCCTTGCCCTCGTCTGTCCACCTCGTCTTTACCCGCCCCCCTCCTCCTCCTCCTCCTTCTCCTCCTCCTCCTCCTCTTCCTCCTCCTCCTCCTGCTCCTCCTCCTCCTAATCTTCATCCTCTTCTATTGTTCGGGCAAGCTGCTGGGGCGATCCGTCCACAACGTCGATCGAGCGCCCCCTTCTCCTCTCCGTGCGCGCCCTTCTCCTGCCGCCGTGCTCCGGCGCGCCCCCCGCACCTTCGAGCTGACCATGAAACCGAACGACTGGGCCATGCCGTAGAGGCTAAAGCAGATGCCGCGACTCGCCGGGTGCGTCTTCCGCGCCACGAGGCTCTCGGACGCAATTGGGGGGAGGCTGGGTCGAGAATTGGATGATGGCAATGATGATGCTGAGGATGATGACATGACGTATGGTGATGACGATGATGGTGATGGTGGTGATGATAATGATGCTGATGATGATGACGACGACGATGGCGATGCTGATGATGATGATGAGGATGCTGATGCTGATGCGGATGGAGACGGGGGAGGGAGGAGGACGAAATGAGGAGGGATGATGAGGAGGTCGAAGGTGAGGAACATATGAGAGGGGAAAGGAGAGCACGGCCCCAAGAAAAGAAATGACGGACAACAAAAACACAAGACGAGGCAGACGCTCGTCCAGGGCTAAGAGCGTTCAAAGGAATTCCGCGCTCCTTGAAGGAGTTTTCTTTGTTCTGCAGTCAGTAGCCAAATCAGGTCTACTGGGTGGTATCAGAGGGAAGTGGAGGACGAGGAGGAATGGGATGGCTGGCTAGCTTGTGGAAGCGCCTCTGGAGTGAACTCCTGAGCAACAGAGGCACCTGTTATTCGTGGGATTCGGTCGCCAATATCTTTGTGTAGCCGCTAACACCTTGAGTCAATAAAGTATCATAGCGCTTTAGTCCAATGAAGACGCAAACTAAATAATCACTACGAACCATACAAGTGGTTTGCAGATAGGCGCACGCAATTCCAGAGACGACAATTACGCAAATTCCGCCAGAATGGGTCATCCGAGTCATCTTCTTCTGCTTCGGGGGAGGTCTTAACCCCTCCCCTTACGCCACGTCGCAGCGCATCCCCCGTAGCCTGTTGGCTGGAACAGGAAAAGCATCGCCATTTCTCAAGCTGGGCTTCGGATCATCTCCTCCTCCTCCTCCTCCTCCTCCTCCTGCTCTCCCTTTTTTCCCCCGTCTATCGTCCGCGTGCCACTGCTGTTTCGCTTCGCGCGGGCTTCTCCGGGCAAACTGGTTAAATGATGTTAAGTATACGTGTAGAAATACACAGAAGTCTTGAGGGCTCGCTTCGCTTCGCCTCAACCTTGATCCTGCGTCCATGCGTTCTCAACCATTCGGTGCCTGGGTACTGGGTGAACGCAGATGATGACCGCGAGGGGGGTCATTGTCATCATCGTGGAACGGACCATCGGCATGTCTTTCATTGGGGAACAAATGCATCGGTGTGACGGGGCCAAAGTCACGCATGCGAGGTGGAAGGAAGTGGTGACCGCGAGGGGGGTTGTGGTCGTGACGTTCAAGGAGCAATGCCATGAGCGTCGACGGAGTGAGAACAGAAACGAGTGATCCGCAGCTAGCAGCCAGGACGGCGAGGACGAAGGAGAGGAGGACGAGAACGACCAGGAGGACGAGCACGACGAGACAGACGGTCCCGCGGTCGCCAGGAGGGGGAACAAGTAATGACGGAATAGGGAGCGGATGTGATGACCGCGAAGTGTGTGAAGGTCACTAGGCCGAAAAACGATGTCCGTGGGTGCAAATGGGGGCCGCGGGCATTGGGGGCGGGGGGGGTGTAAGGGTCGTCGGAGAGTGGCAAGGTTCGGTACGAGGAGGTGGCGACGCTGATGACCGCGAGGGGGGTCAAGGTCATCGCTCGGAGAAGGAGTGGGGGGCCCCACCGTGAGAAGGGGGGCGCGCAGTGACAAATTCTCTGTCGTCGTCAAAGCTTCAAAGCTTCTTACGTGCCTTTGGGGCCTCTGCGCCGTCTCAGGGCCTATTGGAAGCCTCTGGGGCGTTTGGGGGGCAGCGTGCACCAAATCCGAATCCACCACCAGGTCTGGAATACTCGTTGATTTGTGCATCTCGCGGCCCTCTTGGTCGTTTCGTGGTCGGTGGAAGACGATGGCGATGACTAACATAGTCCGCGGGTCTTGGAGGTTGTCTGGGTGTTGTTTGCACGCCTTCAGGGAGGGTCTCAGGCTTGAGCTGGCTTGAAAGGGCCTTGGCGTTCACGGCGCCGACTGGCGTACAGCTGGCCGATGACGATGGGGCGAACATGGAAGACAATGGCAAAGTAGGAGGTGGAGCAGAAGATGCAGAGCAGGACGCGAATGAGGACGACCAGCAGCCGCCTGATATACGCTCGTTTTGGAGGTGGCCTGGGTGTTGTTTGGAAGCTGTTGGGGGGGTCTCAGACTTGAGGGGGCTCTAGGGGGCCTTGGCGTTCACGGTGCCGACTGGTCTATAGCTGGCCGGAGCGAGAAGACATGAACTGTCTCGGGGGATGAAGCGGCGGCCGCCCAATGAAGCGGGGACACGGACATGACCGCGAAGGGGGTCGTGGTCATGCCGCTGGGGCCGTCGTGCCGCCATGGCGGCACACCCCTGACCTGGATCCTGAAGTCGGGGCGTCTTGGGTGCCCGTCGGGGCCTCGCGGCGTGTTTCTGTGGGGCCTCTGGAAGCCCTGCATGGTTAGTGAATCGGGGGCGTCTGGAAGCCTTTTTGAGAACGTCGGACAGAACTTAGACGCGAGACCTCCCATACGCTTCTGGGGGCCAATTGGGAAGCTTTCTGGGAGCCTTTTGGGGGCATTTTGGGGGCCTCTTGGGCCTTCTTGGGAGTCCTTGTGAAGCTCTTTTGGGCCGGCTGGGGCCCCTCTTGGGCCGTCCTAGGACCCTCTTGGGCCGTCTTGGGGAGCTTGGGCCGTCTTTGGGCCTTCTTGGGCCGTCCAGGGGGCCTCCTATGGCCCTCTTCTGGCCTCTTGGGCCGTCCTGGGGCGATCTTGGGGGCCCCTTGCTTCGTTTCGGACGCTGTTCAGACCGAAGAAGCGAGTATGGTACACACATATACGTTTCCCAAAGGAAATACGACGATTTATGCCGTTTGGGGGCCCTCTGGGGTGCCTCCTGGGCCGTCTTGAGGGTCTCCGTGGTCGTCTAGAAGCCGTCTTGGGCCCTCTTGGGAGCGCTCCTGGACTATTCTGGGTGTCTCTTTTTACGCCTTGGGAACCTCTTGGGCCAACTTGGGGGCCTCTTGGGCCAGTGAGAGGGGCGTTTTCGGGTGTCCGGGAGCTCTTTCATCAGGCGTCCCGGGGCTGGGTAGTACCATCCGAAGGGTATGGGGGGGGCGGCCATCTGTTTATTGGTTGATTTTTCCGCGCAGGATGTAGATTAAAGGTGCGCAAGTAGATAAGTGCGCGTATGTATGTATATACATATATACACACTGTATATTCATAACCTCCCTTTTTCAATACTTATAATCAAAGACCCTGCGGACACCCGCCCCACTCCGAAACTGGACCCCCGGCGTCCAAGACTCCTGTGCGCCCGCCTCCTCAGATGGTCCCGCAATATTTCCCGGCCCCTGGAAGTCCTTGCCGAGCCGTGCAAATGGGTCAGCAGCAGCCCCGAGAGACCCCCGAGGCGGTCCAAGATGGCCTCCAGCGGCCCCGCACCTTTGCCCAACGCCCGAAGACGGCCCAAATCTCATCCCCAAAGGCTTTCGAAAAAAACAGAAAAACATCCAAGCGACAATCCCACTCATATGCAGTTGTGGGTGCCGTGTTGTGGGTCCATCTTTCGACATGTCTTCCTGTAGGGCCACCATCTCGGGATGTAATGGTTCCCTCTCTGCACGTATCCACGCCCCACAGGTTCCATCTCGGGGCTGACAGGTTTCTTCTCCCGCCCTCCCCTTCCTCCTCTTCCTCCTCCTCCTCCTCCTCCTCTCCTCCTCCTCCTCCTCCTCCTCCTCAGTCTCCTCCTCAGTCTCCTCCTCCTCCTCCTCCTCCTCCTCCTTCTCCTCCTCCTCCTCCTCCAGTGTGCCGTGGAACTCCATATAGGGCCACGATCCTCGTGAGGGGTGTACCGAAATGGGTGCGGCGCCACCATGCAAACTCTGCCACTGGAGCCTGCTGTGGAGTTCCATACGGGGCCAAGATCCCCGTGCGGGCCGATGAGCCGAAATGGGTGCGGCACCGCCGTGCAACCCCTGCCAGTGGAGCCTTTTGTGAAACTCCTTACCAGGCCAGGATCCCCGTGCGGGGTGAACCGCAAAGGGTGCGGCGCCGCCATCCACCCCCTGCCAGTAGAGCCTTCTGTGGAGCTCTCTACGGGGCCACGATCCCCGTGAGGGGTGTACCGCAAAGCGTGCCGGCGCCGCCGTCTAACCCCTGCCAGTGGAGTCTTGTGTGAAGCTCCCTACGGGGCCACGATCCCCGTGCGGGGTGAACCGACATGAGTGCGGCACCGCCACGCAGACCCTGCCACTGGAGCCGTCTGTGGAGCTCCCTATGGGGCCACGATCATAGTAAGGGGTGTACCGAAGTAGGTACGGCGCCGCTAGGCAAACCCTGCCAGTGGAGCCTTCTGTGGAGCTCCATACGGGGCCACGATCCTCGTGAGACGTGCGCCGTATTGATGATGATGCTGACGATGACGATGACGATGATGATGATGATGATGATGATGATGAAGATGATGATGATGATGATGATGATGATGATGGTGGTGGTGGTGGTGATGATGATCGTGATGATGATGATTATGATGATGCTGATGATGGCGATGATGATGTTGATGATGATGATGGTGATGATGATGACGATGATGGTGATGATGACGATGATGATGCTGCTGATGGTGATGATGATTGTGGTGCTGCTGATGATGCTGATGATGCTGATGATGGCGGTGATGATGATACTGATGATGGTGATGATGCTGATGCTGATGCTGCTGATGCTGCTGCTGCTGCTGCTGCTGATGATGATGATGATGATGATGATTATAATGCTACTGTTGATGCTGATGATGATGCTGCCATGATGAAGACGATGATGATGATGATGATGATGATGATGATGATGATGATGATGATGATGATGATGATGATGATGAAGATGAAGCTGATGAGTATGATGATGTGCTGATGCTGATTGCGGAGCGTAGAGGCAGGGACAGAAAGAAGATGAGGATGATGATGATGAGGAGGAGGAGGAGGAGGAGGGAGGAGGAGGAGGAGGAGGAGGAGGAGGGGGAGGAGGGACGCGGGGCGATGTCTTCTCCAAACAAGGACCCAACACCACAGGATGATTGATAATGATTTCCTATTCGTTTTTGTATGGTGGCCTACAGAGGCACTGAAAACCGCTCCAACACGACCAAGAAAGGCTTCCTGACACTAGAGAGCCCCAAGACGGCCCTAGAGGGCTCAGAAACTGCCCACAGAAGGCCCCATGACGGGCCACATTTGCACCAATACGTCCTCCGGAAACATTCGAACCGTGAGCCGAGACCACGGTTCGCGGCATAGTGGCCCGAGGAACCGTCCACAGGCCGCAAACAGGCGCCAGGGACGTCTCCACAGGCACCCGAAGAGCCCGAAAGAAGCTTTCCCGAGGTCCTCCAGAAGCTCGCGTCAGAGGCGTCATATGAGCCTCTGCAAACAAATCTGAGGAGGACGGGGGGGTGCGTCGCGGGGAAATTAAGGCGAGAACGAGGAAGAGGAAGATGACACATGAGGGAAGGAGAAGGAACAACACTTTGACAACGGTGATGTCGACAACTGCAGCCAAAAACGACCGCTGTTTTCCTTGATCTACCTCTCTCTCATTCTGCATGCGTGTTAGACGTGACAGACCAAGGTGCATGGCGCGCAGCGCCAATGCAGTCTTGTGTATCTGTACAGAACGAGAGAGAGAGAGCGAGAGAGAGAGAGAGAGCGAGAGAGAGAAAGAGAGAGCGAGGACCCCCGACGGTCTGCTAGCGACCCAGCGAGCCCCGTACATCGTTTGGTGGTCGCCGGACGCCCGTCGGGGGCGCGCACTCTTGCCAGGCCGCCCCCGGGGTCGAAGGGTGCCTCTGGCCCTGTGAAGCGAGGGGAAAGGAGGGAGAGGGGACAGGCAGGCGGGAGAGAGGCCCGGGCCCTGGCGCGACAGGGGCGGGGGAGCGGGGAGGGGCAGCGGAAAGTGTGGCAGGGAGGGAGGGGGAGGGGGAAGGGGGAAGGGGCACGCTGAGCCCAGACGGATAGGCAATCGCGTGATCCTCCTCCTCCTCCTCCTCCTCCTCCTCCTCCTCCTCCTCCTCCTCCTCCTCCTCCTCCTCCCCCTCCTCCCCCTCCTCCGTCCGGTGCAAGGGGGGTCTTGCGTCGCCGCTTCTCCGCGGTCCCAGCGGGTTGGTCGGCCACAGCACCTTCGACCCCCCGGGTCGAGCCGCGCCGCCACGCTCACCCCCGGCAGGACGCCCGCGCCCGTGGCGCGGCGCCGCGCCAGCTCCGTGGCCGGCGCGCCCGCCCAGGCCGTGCCCGCAGCCCCGCGGCCGCCTCCTCCTCCTCCTCCTCCTCCTCCTCCTCCTCCTCCTCCTCCTCCTCCTCCTGGGGCGCCGCCGCGGTTGCCTCGACCCAAGCGCAAAGCGGCCGCGCCCCGAGGTTGCGCGCGTGCTGCTGCATGGCCTCCCAGATTGCGTGGGCGCCCTCCGCCAAGCGGAGCACGCCCGCCTGGGCAGGGCGGTCCAGGGCAGGGCCTGGATGCGAGCCCAGAGGCCGGACGTCTGGTGCAGCGTGGCCGTGCTGCGCCGCCATGGCATCCCGACCTCACGGGTGCAGGTCTGCGGGGCCGGCTGGGCCGAGTCCAGGAGCTCGGCGACCCAGCGGTCGTAGACCACGTCCAGGCGTTGGGCCCAGGCTCCGCGGACCACGAGGAGCGCGGCGCCATGGCAGGCACCTGGCTGCACCCGGGCTCGGAGCGCTGCGAGCGCGGCCGCCAGGGGGAGGACAAGCAGCTCGATGCCCGACAAGGTACTGCGCCATGCCCTCTGCGCCCCCTGGTCGACTTGCTTGAGCAAGCCCGTCATCGTCGCCGCAGGCTCGACGGGAATCCCCAGGGGCACGGGGGAATCGACGAAGTCGACCCCGTTCAGCGGCTTCCGGTCCGTCTCCTCCTCCTCTTCGTTGAGCTCGAACCCAGACTCCTCGGATGAATGTTCCATTTCGCTGTGGAGCCACGTCGGAAGAGCCTGAGGGCTCCGAACTCTCATCGTTCAACAAACCGAAGTTCCGACCACCAGAGTTAACTATGGCTAACCCTGCGCCTGATCTCAGGTACCTTCCCTCAAATGATGATGATGATGCGCAAGCACGCGAGCTTCTTGCTCCCGCAATCTACTGTTATGTCGTTCTTGCTTCAAGACGAAATGTCCGATCCCATCGGGTACCCGTTGCGTGCTGCTTATATCTGATCCAAACTCAGACGACCGCGTGTCAAAACTCATGTTCTAGCACTTTGCTAATCTAACGTGCCTTCGTGTTTTTACGTCGACCGCCCCGCTGTTTGTGCGAACGGCTGCGAAAGTCGATCGGTATTCCCCCCTTCTGCAAGTGATATCCCTCCTAACTTCGTCCTCTACCTTCCTTCCTCTCCTCGTTCGTCCTTCCTTCCCACTCGTCCGTCCTCCCCACCTTTCTTTCCTGAGCCCCGCTCCCCCGCTCTCCCCTTTCTCTCTCCCCCATCTCCCCATGGTCGTTCTATCTCTTGACGAAAACTCTTGATGCTCCTCGTGTTCATTTTCCAAATACTCGATACTGCTGACCTCTGCATCTGCTGCTGCTGATGTCGTGTCTTCCGATTCGGCATTCGTCGCCTGCGTCACTGGCAAACTGGCGCACAGGAAGGCCATGCACACGCACCGGAGCAGGGCGAGGTCCAAGAATCCGCGGCTGAACGCCAGCCTCCAGCAGATCAAACATGACATGATGATGCTAATGTGGAGGAGGGGGTTGCCTGTCTCCTCTGCGACCGTTTGCACACTCAAGCGCTCCCTCTTTGTGCTTATATCTGTCACTAGCGTCCGTACTGTTAACCATCACGTGATTCCTCGCGCGCCTACCCCAACAAACGATACCGCTGACACCCTGCAGCTGAGGTCATCCAGTCGATGCTTTATGCAGCAAAGGCGTCTCGCCTGTGCACCTGTCACTGCCGCTCTTCACGCGAGATTGGACTTTACTCTTGCACACTTCATCGCCTATGAGGAAGACGAGGAACGCCTTAACGTTCCGCGCTCCCAGAGTCGGATTTGTACAGCATGCTGGAAAACGCAAAAACACCGCAATGCCGACGAAGCTCGCCGGGTGCCAGGGGACAACGACGGGAAGCATGATGCAACGGACTGGTAATTGCCAAAAAGCAAGACGAAAGGTGAAGAGGAGAAAGGCGGAAAGAGAGAGAGGGAGACGTGATGAGGGCAGACCGTGTGACTTGGTGCCGACCGGCCGCAACTGGGGGAGCTGTGTCCCTTACCGCCCCCTGGGGAATCCATCATATCGACAATTTCTCGATGGGGGGTGTCGCAGCCGACGGGTCCCGCAGGGGAGAACGAACACAGCTCCCCCACTTGTGGCTGGTCTGCTCTGCTGTGAGCGCGCTCTGCCCGAATCTGCCATGACGGCTACACATTGTCGGCTGGCGCTGCCCGCTGTGGGCTCCTGCCCAAGGCCTCCGCTCGGACCGCCTGCGCCGCTGCCCCTGTTAGCAGTCAGGCAGCCTCCTGGGCCCCAGCAAGAGCATGAGGGTGGAGGAGGGGCGAGAAGGAGGAGAAGGCTGTAGATGCGAAGGAGGAAGGGGAATGTGGAGGTGATGGGAGCGCCACCTTCTCTTCTTCTTACTCTTCCTCCTCCTCCTCCTGCTCCAATCGTGCCCCCGTCTGCATGCCACCCTGCCCGTGGGAGCAAGCGGAGGAAACCGCGGCAGCAACGCTTTCTGTACACGCCGCCTTATGTTGTTACGATTGTAATCGCGTTGCGCTCTGCTGCCATCGCAAAATGCCAATCGAACTCCGTGTTTGGAGTCTGCGCCAATCATGCAACGCTGTGCCCGATATGCCACAGCTTGGGGGACTCGAAGCAAAGTTTCATCCTCCTGACTATCCCGTTGCGGGCATTCGAGCGGGGTTTGGGTTCCCACGGCCATCGGACGTTGGCCAAAGCCAGAATGCGTCTCCAGGGGCTGAGGCGCGCGCGCGAACCCGAAGCCCCTGCCCGAAAAACGGCGGGGTTCGCTCCCGAAGCTGGTGCAGCCCCACCCGAACGCGGTGAGTGCGAGGGTCTTCTCCTCGCTGAGGATCCTTGCCCGCCGCTGTAGTTGCTGCTGCTCCTACGTTCACACAGTTGCACCATTTCCTCATGCCTGCGGTGGTCTCATATCCCACTCTTGTTCCCCAAATAATTGCCAGATCTGCTGCCAGAGTCTAACCAAAGAGGGCGAGGAAGAGGACGAGGAGGAGGAGGAACAGGAGGAGGAGGAGGGGCAGCAGCGGCAGGATGAAGAGACATGCGAAGAAAACAAAACACCATTTCTCCACATCCTCCTCTCCCCTTTTCCTTCTGCGCCTCCTCCTTCCGTTCCCCTCTCCTTCGCCTTCCTCTCGCCGCTGAAGTATATGAACCTCTCTCTCAATCTCAATCTCAATCTCTCTCTCTCTATCGTTCTCTTCCGCTCTCTGTGCGCTCGCTCTTGTGATTGTGTTCCCTCTCTCTCTATTTAAAGACTGCGTGTGTGTGTGTGTGTGTGTGTGTGTGTATTTTTCTATGTTTTTTCCCAACCTGGGGCCCTGCGGACGCACCCCCCCCCCCCCCGAAACAGGATCCCCGGCGTCCGGGGTTCCTGGGCGCCCTCAAAGAATCCCGCGAGATTTCTGGGCTTCTGGAAGTCCCTGCCAAGCCAGGCAGGTGTGTCGGCGGCGGTTCCAAGAGACCCCCCTAAAACGGTCCAAAATGGCCTCCAACGGCCCTAGACCCCCGCCAGACGCCCGAAGGCGGCCCAAATATCACCCCCGAGAAGTTTGTTTGTTTGCGAACTCCCCGATGGCGCACCGCAGCTCACCGAGGTCGAAGAACAGCGCTAGCGGGCCTGAAGCGCCGCCAACACCTCTCGCTGCTCTGAGAGTGGGAGAGGGGCAGCCTCCCCGTCACATAGTCTTTGACTTGTGTATGGGTTCTCTCTCCCCTGAGCAGCTTTCCACGGCGACACTTTGCCTGCGCATTGGCAGGCTCGCCTTCGCAGGGCAGGCAGAGCTTCTTGGCCCGTCCGCCCGAAAAGACACCGCAATTGCCACAAAACACAAAACCTCCAGCGCGCACTAGAACGTGCTGTCGGCTGGGTGGCCCAGGCGTGGTCCTGGCGGGCAGCACGAAGCGGGCCATTCTGGAATGAGCATTCCTGCAGGGGGTGCGAAAAAGGGCGCGCATCCCCTGTGTCGTGCCCGAGAAGCGGCCGCACTGCTGACACCTCCACGCCTTGCAGTCCCAGGTGAGGTGGTGGGGTCGGGTCCCAGGGGGAGGTCCCTCCCGAACGCGCCTCCGAAGTCGGACCCCGCTCCGAACCTGGGCCTGGCGTCCAGTGGTGTCTTTGAACGTGCCAACCTGCGTAGTCATGCAGGCCACAAAATTACAGATGCTCATAGAGTCCTTGGACCGCTGCTGCCAAAGCTGCCTCAGCCCGTCGGGGAGCCCGTGGAGGGCCGCGCCCTTCCTGGCCTGGAGGTCCGCCTGCGCATTGCCCAGGACGTCGAGGCGGTCTTGGCCGACGAGGGTGTCGGGGTCGTGGCCAGAGTGGGCCTTCACCTTGACCATCTCGAGTGCGCCTGGGCCTTGAAAATCATCGCGCACTAGCATCCAGATGCGGCGCCAAAGGTCCGCGTGGGGTCTCCTGGCTTTAGTGCACCAGGCCTCTCCACGCTGGAAGCCTCGATACACAGTGTTGTTGTCCACAACAACCTGAAGGGGGGCTCTCCCGTGCTGGAGGACCCTCAGAAGGCCCATGAGCTCCGCTCTCAGGGCCGATCCCGACAGTCGGGCCCCCCCAGGGTGCCACGACCCGCCTTGACGACACGACCGTCCACGTCGAGAAACGCGAAACCCCAACCGAACGACTTGCACCCTGGGGGGGCGATTCCCGATCCATCGGGGCACGCGAACCCCGATGTGAAGGGATCGTCGCCGAATCCAGGGTCAAGCCCCTCAATGCTGTCCTGGATCAAGGAAAAAGGGTCGTCTACGGCATGGGCGGTGAGGCCTCTCGGGAACAGGAGGGAGGTGGGCGAGGAGTCCGCCGCTCTCTGGGCAAACTCGGGCACCTCCTCTGCAGCAATTCTTCGTGCAACAATAAAACCAAGGCAATTGCAGAAACGGTGATGCTGTGTGCCCTCTGGCTCTTGGCAGAGTTGGCACTCTCGAGTGTCGCTATGTCCAGCCTTCCAAACCTTGTCCTGGGTCCAGGACGATTTGCACACAAGGCCAAAATGGCCTGCTGGCGCCCAGGGAAGTTCCGCCGCTGTCGGAGGGCAGCGCGGATGGGCTCCAAACCAGGTCGAACAGAACTGAGGTTCCTGGCAGAGGCCCACGCAGTGAGTTCGATGGCTTCGAGCCTCGCCGTCACCAGCCCCTTCAGGGAAGTGGGGGCTGTGCGGCGGAGGTCTATGCAGAAACCAGTGTGGGTGATGTGCGCATGATAGGCTAGCCAATGCCATCCTAGCCTGCCCAGCGTGGCGAGCACTGCCGACGCTGGCCCGCGGACCTGCCTCCGGCGGTTCGCGAGCGGTCGTGCTGCTAAAGCCTTGCACGCTTGTCTCCATCCAGCGCTGAGCTCTGACAGGGCGTGGTCGCTGAAAACTTCAATGGCCCACTGCAACAGCGGCTTGATGCATGCCTCAATCACTGGGTCAACGTGACGGAGCCAAAGTCTCATGGTGCGGTCCTTGCCAATGGCCGCTCCCCCCAGACTGCTCGCCACTAGTTGCCTCGTTATGTGGGGCATGCTGGGGTTCATGCCAAGACAGGAAGTGCAGTGGGTGAGGGGTGGGATAAGGCCGCAGCGGACGACCTTGCCGACGCGCGCCCCCTGGCGAGCGAGGGCCGTTATCTTGCGCTTCCTCCTAAGGGCAACCTGCTCACGGCCCCAGATTCGTCCTCGGACTCTCACAATATTGCCGCCAGCACTATCAACGCCAAGCTGGTCACTCAATGGTTTAAAATCAAAGCCCAAACGGCCTGCCCAGTGCTTGCATGCCTGGCGTGCTCGGCGTGAGGCTGTCAGAACAAAACCCTTGCCTGCAGCGCCGCCGTCTCGGCGACGCGAGACGGGGGGGCCGTCGCCCTCGACTTGGTCGACGTAGTAGGCGACCGCGTCTCCCAACTCCTCTGAAATCGTGATGGGGTCCGATCTGCGCTGCAGGCTGACATGACATCGTCGACATACAAAGTGATGTACGTATGCGGCCAGCGCGCCATGACGTTGTCCAACGCCCTGATGGCCACCATGTTGAGGGCTCGCGTGCCCGCGGTGCTGCCAGCGACCACCGCAGAGTATGTGGAGCCACTGCGCGAGCTTGTGACTCCCCTGAAGGCCATGCTCCTGGTACATGTGAAAATTGAAGTCTCCATCTTCAACACCCGTCGTGGAAATCCGACCTCGTGTGCAACCTCCCAAAGCTTGTGCATAGATGTGTGTGCGAAGGCCTTTTCCAGATCCAGGGCTGCCGTGGCTGTGGTGATGCCTTCGGGCCTGTTGGCCCCCTCGTCCACGAGCATCTGGTGCCAAATTGCTTCTTCAGCGCCGCCGCCTGGTCCTGCTGCATCGTAGGGCCTCCTGATCATATGTTCCCATGCATAGAACAAGGGTGCATGCGCCCTCTCCGCCGCGCGCATGAGGGAAGGAAGAAGCCCCAGCGGCCTGGTACCTCCTTTAGGCTTCTGCAGCAGGAAATACATGAGATATCGCATCTGAGGCGGCAAATGGGCTCTGCGTGAGACGTAGTGCATGAAGTCAACGAGATACTGCGCCGTGCCAGCAGAGAGCCAACTCCACCAACGAGGGTGCCAGCAGTCGGTGCCGATGCCAGTGTGTGGCTTGAATGCCCGACACATTGAACGCAAACGTTCAGGCGATAGGCTGGCGGCACCTTCTAGCATACTGCGGTCGTACCCAATATGTTCCCACTGCCGATGCGGAGTGCCTGCGCTGATGGGCCCATGGCTTTGCCGCACCTTGAACCAGGCCTCCGCCTCGACGTCGGCAGCCATCTGCGGGTCTTCCAATTGAAAGGTGGTGAATCCATTCTTCTGTACTGCCATCGGTGGTGACGCCCACTTGGTACGTCTGTGTGTGTAACCTGCACCTCCTCGAGAGTCTAGATCTCCAGCTCTTGGGCCGCTCTGCAGCTTGGGCCCTCTCTATGACCTGGGCTTCTCGCTGGGCCTCTCGCTGCAGCTCCATGACGGGAGCGATGTCGCGGGCCAAGGTGTCGATGGTTTAGTCAGCTTGTAGCATGACCGCCAAACGTCGGAGTAGCTCTAGTGACCTCTCACCCAGTGGTGTGAACCATCGATCCGATCCCATTAGTACACGTCGCTGCAGGTTAGTCCACCTAGCCCTGGACGGGGCCCAGGATCGCGCCGACAGCGCCGCTTGCGAGATGAGGGCGATATCGCTGGCACGGGCTGCAATCCATCGCCAGCAACGCGACTGAGGTGTCCCTCTAGGCCGTGCGTGGGGCTGTGGCCCTGCCAGGGGGAGTCGTATCCATCTAGGGTAGTCTCCTCGGCCACAGTAGGCCGTGGGGTCGCCCGCCTGACAGATGCCCGCCAGCTCACGCTCCGCCAGCCTTGAGAATAGCAGCCACTTGGAGTACATGTCCTCGTCCGTCCAATTCACATATTGCTCCAACTCAGGCCGCGCAGGTGGCTCGGGCACGCAACCAGGCACCCGGTGCAGCGGAAACGGCTTCGGACGAGAGAGCTTCCAACCGTGCTTGGCTCGGATGCTGCGGCCCAACGTAATCTGGACTGGCGAGCGCGGGAAGGTGGCGCTGTCCAGGACCGTGGCCTGCCCAAAGGCCCCAGCGATAGTGGAATCGACAATGAAGTTATCGATCGTTCGGCCACCTCCCATCCCAGCGCACGTAGGTCCGTCTGGAACCAGTGCAACTCCAGATACGTCTTCTATCCAGCCCGTGTCGACCAGCGACTGGATGTCACTGTTGAAGTCGGCCTGCAGCACCCAGGGTATGCCGTATGTGACGATGAGGTCGCCGATGGCGTCGAGGATGGAGAGGTTCCTGATGGTCCAAGCCTCGTTGGTCCAGAAATATGCGCTGATGAGCATGCGCCCTCCAGCCTGCCCAGCTGGTGTCCATGCTGCTGCTACTCTACCCTCCGATCCTGGTGGTGACATGTCGTAGCCACTCTTCCCATCCAAGACAGTGGGGCCGATGTTGCGTGGTGCAAGGATTCCAACCCCTGCGCTCCTTCCTCCACCTTCCCCAACTGCTGAGGAGGTGAACGCGGCAATGGGATTGCGCCCGAAACAGGACGCGGCCACTTCGTCACGCCAGTCTGGTGGGAGTCGAAGCCCTTGCCGGAAAAAGATATGGTGTGGGGCGATATCGGTGGCCCCGTCGATGTAGTCAATCGCAGTCGACCAAGCGTTGGCGTTGAGCCCGGCGAGCTGCAGTCCAGGCCTCTGGTGGGGCTTTAGCCCGCCGCGGCTCCTCGCAGGGCCGCTAGTGTGCCGCTTGGTGGAGCTAAAGTCCCGACGCTGCGGGGGCGGCCTGTCCCCCTGGCGCGGGGGTAGGCTGTGCACCGTTGGCTGTCCTTTGGCGAGCTGCACGGGCCAGTTCAGCAGCGTCAGCAGTAGCAGGGCCTGCACCAGGCTCAGCAGCCTTCGGCACAGTGCTGGCGCCTGCTCCCTCAGTCGCTGCTGCGGTCTGGGTCGCCTCCTCCGCTGGGTCTGATTCGTGTGTGCGCCTCCGCTTGGAGTGGAGCCGCTGCCGAAGTTCCTCCAGCTCGCGTCGTCGCCTCTGTAGCTCCTCGGCCGTGGCGCCGAATGCCTGCTGGACCGCGGTCTTGAGCTCCTTGGCGAAGGCTGCCTTGTGGGTCTCCCGTTGCTGCTTCTCAGAGCCGTCGAGCTCCAGGCCCTCGGTGGAGAAGGCTTCGCCCTCCTCGAAGTTGAGGTCCTCGAGGTTCTGAGACAGAAGACTGGTGAGGTTGATGGCTGGCGGGGGGCCGTCCTTGCGCAGGGACGTGCCCCGCTCGCGGTTGATCTGCTCGAGCGTGTCGCTGACGTCCTTCTTGGCCTTGGCCAAGGCCTCTGAAGCCTCAGCGGTGCGCTCCCGACACTCCGCCTTGTGCTCAGAGAGCGCGGCCTTGTCCAGCGCTTGGTTGGCCCTGCGTTCCGCCCCCATGAGCCTCTGACACTTGGCGTGCAGGGTCTCGGCGGGCTCCTTGGCCGGCGGCAGGACGACCTTCTTGAACGTGTCGAGGGCCGCCTGGCTGTCGGCGCCCACCCGAGATTCGATTTCACGCAGGAATGAGTCGAGGGAGGCCTTGGGGTCGTCGTCGGGTGTAGACTGGCCACGCCCCTTCTTCTTGCCGTAGCCGTGACTGTGGGTGCGAGACTTCCAGCCCGAGTCGGACCAAGCCCCACCTGCTTCACGCCAGGGGTATGTTGGGATCTCGAGCGGGGGCATTGCACGAGAAACATGTGTCCTTGCCGCGCCACGTCCATTTGTATGCACGCTGCGTGCACTTGACATAGCCAGTCGCAGTCTTGCCCATGAGTCTGGAATAGACAAAACTCGATGCTGTGCCGCCTTGAGGCTCACACAGCGGTGCGATGAGAACTCTTGGGGTCGAACCGCGGACTGGCGGTATCCACTTGTTTCCCTGGGAAACTCAAAACCTTGAGCCAAAATGGATACGGTCACCCCCGAGAAGCATTTGAAACGCAGAAACAAGTAATGTGCCGCAGGTTGTTGATGATGTTGGTCTATTCGGTTATTCTGTCCTCCGGGCGTCCGAGAACGCCCGATAGGCATCGAAAACCGCCTCAAGACGACCCTAAAGGCTTCCTTACACTCGAAGAGAAACTGCCCATAGGAGGGCCCCATGACGGCCCAGAATTGCCCCACGACGCCCTCCAGAAGCATCCAAACCGTGACCCGAGACAACGGTTCGCGGCATGGTGGCCCGAGGACCCCCCCAGAGGCCGCCCGAAGGCGCCAGGGACGTCTCCAGAGGCGGCCAAGGAGCCCCAAAGAAACTTTCGAAGTCCACCAGAAGCTCGCCTCGGAAGAGCCTCCGAAAACAAATCTGAGTAGGACGGGGAAGGGTTCGCGGGTCAATTAAGCCGAGAACGGGGAAGAGGAGGAGAAATAGGATACATGAATGAAGGGGAAGCAACAAGAAGATAACTGTGATGGCGGAACTTGCAACCATTAACCAAGAGCGATAGTTGTCTTAATGGATCTACCTCTCTCTTATTATGTCTGCGTGCTGGACGTGACGGACCAAAGTGCATGGCGCAAAGCGCCGATGCAGTCTTGTATGTATGTATGTATTTATGTATGTATGCATGCATGCATGCATGCATGCATGTATGTATGTATGTATGTATGGATGTATACATGTATGTATGTACTAGAACCATCGCGCGCGCTTCGCGCACGCTCAAGTTCTAGCTAGGGTCATTATCATCGTCACTATTGTCATCCTCATCCCCGCCATCTTCATCGTCATCGTCATGGTTATGGTAACCTTCACCATCACCATCACGGCAATCATCATTATCGCCATCATCATCAGCATCGCGATCACCATCGCCATCATCGACATCGTACTTTTCAGCATCATCATCCGCATCATCAACGTATTGTTGGTCGTCGCCAGCGTCGTCGTCGGCATAGTCATCGTCATCATCATCAGCGTCATCATCCCCAGTCCACTGCAGTCCCCTTACCCTCCTCCTCTTCCCGTTCTCCCTCTTCCCATCATCTTATACTCATCCTTTTCCTCGTCGGCGTCTCCCTGAAAGGGATCCCTGTTCCTTCACCTCCTCCTCCTCCTCTTCTTCCTCCTCTTTCTCCTCCTTCTCCCTGTCTTCCCCGCTCTTCGGTGTGTCCCTCCTTGTATTCCTTCACCTACTTCACCTCCTTCCTCATCTCGAGCCCTCTTCATGCTGCGCTCCCCTTCCCTCCTCGTCCTCAGCATCCCTCCCCGAGCCAGAGAATCAGAGAACCATATAATCTTATAAGAACAAGGTCCCTCCTCCTCTTCCCCCTTCTCTTCCAACTCTTCCGCCTCCTGATCTTCCTCCCCCTCCTCCTCCTCTTGCTCCTCCTCCTTCTCCTCCTCGTCCTCCTCCTCTTCCTCCTCCTCTCCCACCTCATCCTCCTCCTCCTCCTCCTCCTCCTCCTCCTCCTCCTCCTCCTCCTCCTCCTCCCTCTCCTCTCAACGCACCCAATACACGGGTGCCTACTGGAACGCGTGCCGGAAGCCTTTTTGGAAGTATTCAGGCAGTCTCTGGAGCCTCTCCGGGCCTTCCTCTGGAGTCCTTTGGGGCCTTTGTTGGCCCGTCTGCTGGCCCACTTCGGCCGTTCCGGATCCCTCTTGGCTCGTCGTGGGGAGAACAGCCCGTCTTTGGGCCCTCCTGGGGCCCTCTCCGACCATGTAGGAATCCTCTGGTGGCCCCCTCGGGCTTCCTGGGGGCTCTCTTTGACCGTCTTGTAGCTCTTCTGTGCTGCTTGAAGCTCTCTTCAGCCCATGTTGGAACCCTCTTTGGGGCCTCTGGGGTCGTCGGGGGCCCATTTTGGTAATCTCTTGGGCCGTCGCGACCTTTGGTGTCACTGACAAGCGAAGCTCCCAGAGATATACGTATCTCCATCGGAAATGCTTGACGTTTGCCTTTGGAGGGCCTTCTCAGCGGCCTCTTGGACAGTTGTGGGGGGGTAATTTGGGGCCTTTTGTGGCCCGTCTGGGAGTCCATTTCGGCTGTCCCAAACCCCTCTTGGCACGTCATGGGTAGCTGAGCCGTCTTGGGGCCCTCATGGAGCCTTCTCCGACCATGTAGGGATCCTCCGGTGGCTCCCTCGGGCCCCCAGGAGACTCTCTCTGGCTGTTGTGGATCTCTCTTGTGCTTTTCGACGCTCTCTAGAGGCTGTCTTCGAGCCCTCTTGGGGGCCTCGTGGGCCGTGTGGCGCCGATTTGGGGAGCCTTTGGGGCCGACGTGGCCGCCGATGGAAAATAAGAAGCGAATCTCATCGAAATGTTGTTTTTTCCTTGGGAAATGCTAGTTGTTTGCACCCGAGCCTTCTCAGCGGCCTCCTGGACCTTCTTCAGGGAGTCCTGGTGGGCCTTTTTTTGGACCCTCGAGCCCAGTTCGGCCGTTCCGGGTCCCTCTTCGCCCGTCATGGGGACTTGAGCCCGTCTTGGGGCCCTCGGGGGCCCTCTCCAACCATGTAGGGATCCTCCGGTGGCCCCCTCAGGGTTCCTGGATACTCTTTTGGGCCGTGTTGGGGCTCTCTTGTGCTGCTCGAAGCTCTCTTCAGGCCGTGTGGGGGCCCTCTTGGGAGCCTCTTGGGCCGTCTGGGGCTCATTTTGGGAGCCTCTGGGGCCGTCGCGGCCGCTGGTAGGACTGAAAAGCGAATCTCCAGGACATTCACGTATTTTTTCATAGGAAATGCTTGATGTTTGCCCTTGGAGGGCCTTCTCGGCGGCCTCTTGGGCCGTCTTGAGTGCATTTGTGGCGGTCTAGGAGCAATCTTGGGTTGTCTTCGAGCGCTCGTGGCCCGTCCAGAAGCCATCTCGGTGCGCTCTTCAGCCACCTTCCAGACAACCTGGGCCGCTTTGAGCGCCTCCTTGGCTAACTTGGGAGCCTCTGGTGGGGTCCGGGGCCCCTTCTGAACCCTCTTGGAGCCCTCAAGGCCCCCCGGCCCCCCATGCGAACCAGAGGTCGCAATTCTAGGCCCTCCCCCGGCCTACTACATATATATTATTATATATATATTAGATATATAGATATATATATATATATATATATATATATTATATATATAACATATATTATTTTTTTACACACACACGCACTAGAACCACGCGCGCGCTACGCGCGCGCTTAGGTTCTAGCTTCGTCCGGGGCAACGGCCAAACAACGGGCGCGGAGGTTGAAGGCTGAATGCACTTCGGTTATTCGTCGAGTTTCGTGGTCGTGGTTCGAAAAGCTTTTGGGCGCTCCTCACCCCCAGGCGGCCCGAGGCGGCCGAAAACGACACCTCTTCCTCGTCCTCCTCTTTCCCCCTGCTCTTCCTCCTCTCCTCCTACTCTTCCTCCTCCCCCCATCGTCCCCTCCTTTCCCCCCTTCCTCCTCCTCCACCCCCTTCCTCCCCTCCTCCTCATCCTTCTCCTCTTCCTACTCCTCCGCCTCCTCCTCCTTCTCCTGCTAATCCCCCCTCCTCCTCCTCCTTTTTCCTCCTCCATCCTCCTCCTCCTCCACACTTCCCCTCTTCCCTCTCCCTCCTCCCCCTCCCCCCTCCTCCTCCTCCTCCTCCTCCTCCTCCTCCTCCTCCTCCTCCTTCCTCAGCATCATCATCCTCACCGCCATCATCACCGTCATCATCTTCATCATGCTCCTCCTCTTTCGCCTCCGCCTCCTCCTCCTCTCCCTCCGCCTTCCCTCCTCCTCCTCATTCCTCCCTCTTCTGCTCCTCCTCCTCCTCCTCCTCCTCGTCTCTCCTCCTCCTCCTCCTCCTCCTCCTCTCACTCCTCCTTCTCCTGTTCCTTCTCCTCCTCCTCCTGTTCAGACTACATGGCTCGCCAAACGGCAGTGCGACGCCGCGCAAGCATTGGGCCACATCGGATAAAGGGAACACTCGGGGGAGGCCTCCCTCTTCCTCTTCCTCCTCCTTTTCTCCTCTTCCTCCACATCCTCCTCCCCTCCTCCTCCTCCTCCTCCTCCTCCTCCTCCTCCTCCTTCTCCTCCTCGTCCTTCTCTCCTCTCCTCCTCCTCGCTCCTCCTCCCGCCTCCTCCTCCTCCTCCTCCTCCTCCTTTTCCCTCCCCCATCCTCCTCCTCCTCCTCCTCCTCCCCTCATTCCTCCTCCTTCGTCCTCCTCCTCCTCTTCTCCTCCTCCCTCTCCTCCTCCTCCCCATCATCGATCATCTCATCATCATCATCAGCAGCAGTACTCATCCATCATCATCATCACATCATCGTCATCAATCATCATCAACATCTCATCATCCCTGTCCTCCTCCTCCCACCCGTCCCCCTTCTCTCTCCACCGCCTCCCCCCCCCCCTCTCCTCCTACTCCCTCCTCCTCCTCCTCCTCCTCCTCCTCCTCCTCATCGTCCATCTTTCCTCTTCCTCCTCCTCCTCCTCCTCCACCGCCTCCGCATGCAATATATCAAACAACATGTCGCGGAAATCAACGAACTGTGTCCCTCCGAGCGTCCTTTTAGGACTTGTCGGGGCCGTCTTAGGGCCCCCTTGGGCGTCCTGGGAACCCCGAGATCATGTTCCGATAGAGGCTTCGGGGAACATGGTTTCGGACGCTGCGGAAGAGGCCTCCCGAGAATCTCTATAGGCAGCTCTGCTTGCCCCCGTTGTGGCTCTGTTGGGTGCCTTTTGGGGCTCTCTTGGGCTGGCTTGTAGCTATCATGGGTCATATTGGGTCCCTCTTGGGCCGTCTTGGGGCTCCTCGGGGTGGCACTGTGAAGACGTCGTCGTCGTCGCCGTTCGCCGATCGGCGGCGTCAACTGTTGTCATCGTCGTCCATCGTCGTCGTCGTCGTCGTCGGTCGTCGCCGTCGACGACCGTCGTCATCGTCAATCACCGTCGCCGATCACCGTCGCCGATCGTCGATCGGCCCCGAGCCCTCCCGCCCACTCATCCTCCTCTCCTCCTCCTCCTCCTCCTCCTCCTCCTCCTCCTCCTCCTCCTCCTCCTCCTAATCTGCCTCCTCTTCCTCTTCCTCCTCCTCCTGAAATCATGTTCCCGGAGACGCTTCCGGGGACAGGATTTCGAACGATGCAGAAAAGACTGGGTCCAGGGTGGCTCTGCGCACGCGGACAGCGTCGCCGCCGTCGGCGTGGCCGTCGTCGTCGTCGCCGTCGTTCGTCGATCGGCGACGTCGACTGTTGTCATCGTCGTCGATCGTCGTCGTCGTGGGTCGTCGACCGTCGTCGTCGTCGTCGTCGTCGTCAATAACCGTCGCCGGTCGTCGTCGCCGATCGTCGATCGCCCTCGAGCCTCCTCCTCTCTCCACCCCTCCTCCCCTCCACTCCTCCTCCCCGCCTCCTCCTCCTTCTCCTCTTCCTTCTCCTCCTCCTCCTCCTCCTCCTCCTCCTCCTCCTCCTCCTTCGCCCTCTCCGTCTCCTCCGCGCGGAAGAAATCCAACAACATCTCGCGCAAATCAACGAACTATGGCCCTCCAGGCCTTTTTGAACGTCCATTTAGGGCCTTTTGGGACCATCTGAGGGCCCTCTTGGGCGTCCTGGGAACCAGGAAATCATGTTCCCGGAGAGGCTTCTGGGAATATGATTTCGAACGAGGCCCTCTTGGGCCTCCCTGAGGCCCTGTTGGGAGCCTCCTGGGCCAACTTTGGGGCCTCTTGGGCCGTCTTGGGGGTTCCGTGGGCCTCACAGGACGACCCTTTTGGGCCGTCTTGGGCCCTCTTGGGTCTCTCTTGGGCTGTCTTGGGGCTCGGGGGCGTCTGGGGCACTATGAGGACCAAGCAAGCAAGTATGCTGAAAACGTAAGTTGTACAACGGGAGTGGGCCGATTTTTGCCTCTTGAAGGCCCTCTTCGGCCAGCTTCAAACCATCTCGGGCCCTCTTGAGGCGCTCTTGGACGTCTTGGGGCCCTCTTGGGCCTCGCTGAGGCTGTCGGACAGCGTCGCCGCCGTCGGCGTGGCCGTCGTCGTCGTCGTCGCCGTCGATCATCGTTCGGCGGCGTCGACTGTTGTCAGTCGAAAACAAGCTGGTAAGCTTAGGTATGTAGTCCGCCTTAGGCGCTCCCATATCCCAGGCTTTGGCTCATATCGCATGAGCAAGAGAGCGAGACGAAGCATGGGATCTGGAGTAAAGAGTAGGATGGGCATCGTCAATGGAAAAGGATGTTTTCCGATCTCGGATGCAAGTAGTGCGCCTCAGTGAGGCACAGTCACATATTTGGCCGGGCCCGGCTTGAGCCAGGCACGGCAGCGGTACATGCTCGATTTATATCTCGCCTTTAACCTTCTCCGTTTAAAGTCGGAGGGGGAGGAGACGAGCAGGTACCGCACTACTATGATGCGGAAAAACAGTGCTAAGCAGCAGCGGCTGCCTACAAGGAAAGGGGCGCGCGAGTAGCCTCGCTACCGGCGAGTTTCCTCGCTACTAAAGCGCACCTGCCCGCGGGTTTCCCCGCTGGCTCGGGAGGCAGGGCCGTCCTGAGACGACCTGCCCGCCCTATACGGCGTATGTTTCTTCAGCTCGTGCTTGAAGGATTGCTGGCCGGCCATTACTTGTAGGAGCACCGCGCGGTCAATGCTACCTTTGGTATGACCATCGGCAGTCATATCCCGCGTGTCACACCATTGGACGCTTTCCACGATTCCACGTTCCATCATCTGGCGAATCCAGCTGATGTGCCCAAGCAGAGTACACTCTGTGGGCTTCTTCAGATCCTTGCTAGACAAAGATTTGAAGACAGACTCGGCATCAATAGTCAGAGTGACTTTGATACATAGACCTCCCATTTCCAATATGTTCTTCAACTGTGTGGGGGTCAATGGTCCCGAGTGTAGCTCGTGGAGCGTTACAATGGTCGGGTAGCAGTCTTCCAAGTTGTGGGCAGCTGCCAGTGTTTCCGCAGAGTAGCTCGAACGCACCTGCAGTCGATGAGACTTGCAGTATGCGTCCACCAGGTGCACGACGGGTTTCCCCGCTTGCGTGTGGCCACGCCTCAGCAGGTTAGCCCCGCGGATACCATAGCCTTTGACTTCGTCGTCTTCATCTCCGGTGAGACGACGATAGCCAGAATCGCTATGCAGGTCGACTTCTCCTGTTGGAGTCATAGCATGATACACGATCTTCTTCGGACCTGCCTGCAATTTTCTGGTAACCGCGTTTAGTCGTCGTACCTGGATGTTTGTCGGTTCTTGGATACGTTGTAGTGAGACAACATAGACCATAAGCCATACCTGCGTGATCAACGCATAGGCTAGAGCGCCACGAAGACTAACGAACATATCAGAAATTGTCTTCGTCGCCTTGCTTTCAGGATCAGCTCCTGTGAGTTCTGGTTGTGTGATAGGACGAAGCTGTTTGATGTATTCGTCCTGGTCGAGAGTGACGCTCCCATCATCGGTCTTGTTGTACCGAACAGCACAGTTCGTGTATGTGTGCTTGTTCAGTTTGCACTTCCCAAACGTATCTTCAACACTCTTGACATACTTGTCGATAGCCTCTTCCTTCCCAGTCATATTGATGTCATCAACGTGCTTGGCTGTCAAGAGGTTTGGGCTCATCTCGAATTCTTCGTCGTATGAAGTAGGCTGTAGCCCAAAGCTCCTAGTGATGGACCTGAGCTTCAGCGAGAATGCCCTGGGAGCATCCTTCGTGCCTGTCCCCGGTTTCAGACACCGGAGACAATGCTTTTGATCGTCCATATGACTCCAAAGCCTGGCGTCGGCGGAAGTACAAAAAAAAAAAAAAACAAGCACCAGGAAGCAAAAAAAAGCAAACAAGAACACAAACAACTAAGAAGAAACAAAAAAGAAAAAAAATTAAAGCAAAGAAACAAAAAAAAAAAAATGAAAGAAGCAAAAAAAAAAAAACACACAAAAAACAACAAAAAAAAAGGAAAAAAAACAAAATAAAAAAAAAAACAAAAAACAAAAAAAAAAAATAACAAAAAAACAGAGAAAAAAAACCAAAACAAAAAAAACAAACAAAAAAATAACAACAAAAAAGACACAAAAAAAAAGCAAAAAGAAACAAAAGAAAAAAGTACCAGGGAACTGAACAAAAAAAAAACAAAAACAAAAAAAAAAAAAATAAAAAAACAAAAATGGTTCAAACAACAAAAAAAAAAAAAGAAAAAAAAGAGAAGTGCTGCTGACCCAGGTGGTAGTGTGAAACACACCACACGTTCTTTCTCGCCCGTTGCCGCGGCGAGCTCGCCATAGGTCAGTCCCTTCAAGAAAGCCAGGTTGATGTCCAGGGAAGCGATGATCCAAGCTTTGTTGCATGCAGCAGAACTTGCGAGCAGTCTCTGGCTTGACCTCCTTGCCGTGCCAGAGAAGGTTTCGACATCAAAGGCTTCGAGGTCCATGAAGCCACGGAGTACCAAGCGTAACCGGATCGTCCTTTCCATTTCGCCCTTTTCGTTCTTGACAAACTTCCATTTGTATACGTAGCGTGACATCATGATGTTAGACGCCTTGCTTAAGTCAGTCATCTGGAAACATTTGTTGTCAAGCCAAGTCTTCAGTTCTGTGTAGAGGGCTTTGGAAACTTTGACCGGATTTGCTTGGATGTCGGCCTTCGTGAGTAGATCGTCTTCCTTGACGACCACGGCACGTTTGGAGGCAGCGCTAACGTATGCTCGCATAGTTGTGACGCTGCTGTCATCCAACAGTCGGTGTTGCTGCTCGGACAGGACGACTTTGGACATGTCTGCAGTGAAGCAGAGCTCGATATACTTCCCGTGCTCATCGGAGTCCAGATCATATTTGCTATCCGGTTCCGTGGAGCATAAGGAACGTAGTAAGAAGTGTCCATGTCGTATCCTGGCGGGTGACCCCGCTCCGGCAAGTGGCCTTGCACATCTTCACAGGTCGTAGAGACTAACACACACTGTGTGTCTGTCATGTATGTAGGAACTGTATGCATGACTTCCTCTGTGTCAGCTTCAAGGAGTGTTCTGTCATCCATCAGTTCGGCATACCACGACTTCAAGACAAAAGCATCCAGATCTTCTTCTGTCTCCTCTATGATGGTCGGAAGCCGACCATCGTTGTCCGTAGGAGGCTCCTCAGGAGCAGCTGCTGGAGGTGATTCGCTTGGTGGTGGACCATCAGCGAGTTCCTCAAACTTAGTGAGGTCTTGGTCAAACCCAGCAGAAGGCTTCCTGGATTTAAGACACTGGATGATGCGTGAGTGTGTAGATCCTGTGAGGTCATAGATGTTCAAGGCAGTGCCATCAGCTTCATAGTAATGAAACCCAGGGGTCACATCGTTATCGTAGTGCACTAGTGTACAGCTGTCTGCATAGGGTGCAGCAGGCAGCTTCGTCAGGCTCTTGGCGAGTCGTACAGCAATAACGTTTTCAATACGAAAGTAGTTGCGTATGAGATACTGAAGAGCCAAGTGCACCTTAGGTGAAAGTCGGCTCGCAGCAGTCATCTGCAGCCGACCCTGTTTCGTTGGTAGATATCCAAAAGTCATGGCGGGTTTCCCCGCTGGCAGACCGGCAATAAAGGCCAATACTGTTCGAAGGGCCGTATTGTCCGATCCTATCTCGCGGACCATAAGTGCTTTGATGTACAGTGTGTGTCGTGTGTCAGGATACTGTACTCGTACTTCGCGATTGCCGACCTTCACGATGACCTGGCCTCGGTCAGGTTCGTTGCGGATGACCGGGTATGGACCACTCCATCCACCCCAGTCGTCTTTCGTGGTGGTCGGACGGTGATAGTCCACGAGATCTCCTTCTTTATAGTGAAATTCACCCGTAGCGGTAGTCTTTGTCCGGAGAGCCCTGTTCGTCTTGGCAACCGCAGTGGCCTGCGTGATTGCCTCCAGACTAACCCTCCTGATTGTTTCCTCCCTTGAGTGATCTGATGATTCAGTGGGCTGATCATGATCCAAGACAGGGAAATCAGGAAGCATAGCTGGTTGTCTGCCATACAGCGCATTGCACGGAGACACTTCATTGTAGAAGGTAAATGCGTTGCTGGCAAACAAGGCTTCATGTAAGAGACGAGTGAAATTGAGAGGGATATTTAATCTATTCAATTCTTCTCCCATCACGTGTAGGAGGTGTCGCAGGATGCCGTTCCTAGCTTCGATAGTTGTAGCGTGTTGCCACGCGCTCGAATACGAAGCTCTGTTCCCTTAGCCTTAAGGATGGCCTTTGCTGTATCATTATTCAGTGCTCCTTCCCCATCGGAGTATAAGATTTTAGCAGGGCCATGCTGCATCCAAGTCGTATGATAGGCATCGAGAACAGTATGCATGGCTTTATCAGGAATCTCTGTGCCAGCTGCCCAGCGAATACAACGGTCGATGATGTTAAAAACAATATGTTCCTGTTTGTAAAAGAAAAGATCACATTCGACTTCCTCGTTGAAACGTCCTGGCAGTGACACAGAAGGCATCACCGTGTTGCCTGGTTTATCCCAGGCTCGACATTCTCTACACGAGTCACAAATGCCTTTGATCAGACTCAAACGGGTTTCACCCAGACCAACCTTGGTTAGAATCATCCGCATGTTTGGCTCCTTGGCATGAAACCATCTCAGGTGGAGTTTGCGGAGTTCTCGCTGCACTACAGCTGGGTCGAAGCTGCGCAGGTTTTGGAGGCTGAGCTGAACGTCGAAGCGAGTCCAATCAGGGAGCCTTGGCCTTGGCCGTGGCTCTGCTTGAGGCTGCGGCGGTGGTGGAGGATCTCCTCCCTCCATGCGTCCGCGCCTTGCTGCAACTTGTGGCAGTCTACGGTGATCGTCAGAGCTGCCAGCGCCGCTGTTGCCACCATTAGCCCCGTCGGCTCTGGTGATGTCATGGCTGCTGGCGCCTGCGGTTGGATCGCCCTCACCAGGCCGTGGCGGCCTAGGCGCACGTATGCGCGCTCTCGCGGCCGGCGCCGCTTTTGCGGCTGGCGCCGCTTCTGCGGCTGGAGCCGCTTCCGCGGCTGGCGCCGCAGGAGCGGCTTGTCCCGCCGGACGCAGCTGGCCAAAGTTATCTGGCAGTTTCCATTGTTCGGCAAATCTGCATTGGCCAGATATCTTGGTGTGGTGAGGATTGCTCTTCTGATATTCCTTCTTACAGCTTGGACAGTCCCAGTAATACGGTTCAACATCATACCACCGACACATCTTCGGATCCCTACTGTGCTTTGGTGATTGCTTGTAGTTGTTGTCCACGCAGCCAGGGCACCCAAGACCGCCAGGTGGTGGTCGACAGATTTCTCCGTTTGGGTGTCTCCGAATTGTTGGGTCGTCCAAGTCGTAACCAGCACTGTTTGTTACGAACGCATAGCTGCGTTCACGATTCGCGAATGGATCGCGACCATAAGCAAACAGGTCTTTGGCGATTTGCACCGCATCAACGATCAATGACTGCATTATGTAGGTATACTGTGCCGCCCTTGCTAACTCTTTGTTACAAGCATTGGCGTGCACATGATTTCCTGGACAACGCTTGCCTTTGAAAGGTGCCAACAACTCTTCTTTATTTGCCATTATCTGTGCTGGCTTGCGGATATATTGTCCAAATGAATCTTTGAGACCAGTCGTGCACTGATCAATGATTGTTTGGCAAGTGACCTTGCGTTGTGCCAGTTCTTTCCATGGATGGATCTCATCCACCCACGTGCCCATTGGTTGTTCCCTGAGAAAGAAACGTCTTAAGTCGTCTTGTAGTAGAGCGACTGTTCCACAGAACGTGATATGAGGCAGGTCCTCTTTGTGGTGTTAAAGCCACGTATCATGATTGACCTGTGCGTTGAAGTAGGAAGGGAGTCCAGTAGTTCTGCAGCTTGGCTGCAGAATCGTGATCTTGACAAAGCAAGTCTTGAGGTAGTGGAAAACTGCTCTTTGTACTTCCGAGTTTCCAAGGTCAACCATAGATATCTTGTCAAGGTTCCCGCCTGACGAGAGTCCCCTCTTGAAGGCTAATATGGATATACCACCCTTGCCCCCACATAATTCAAGCATGTCCACTTGATTATTTCTGCCGTAGCATAACGACTGGACTATCGAGAAGACATCGGCATGTGAGTCAGCGGGTTGCCCCGCCGGTAACATCATGAAGATGTCCTCTGATTCGCTGTCCGAGTCCGAGTCGTCAAGAGGAACGTCGTTGAAATATGTGGAGCAGTCAAGCACTTTGAGGTCCTCTCCACAGTCGTCGTTACCGTCTTCCACTTTCTTCGGAACTTTCTTCGGTTTGATGCCGGCTTCTTTGTCAGCTTTCTGCTTTTCTTTCTGTTTTATCCTGGCATCAGTGGGCAACGCAGTTTCCGCGGAGAGATCCGCTGCGGAGGAATCCGCTGTAAAATCAGGAAATGGCGGAATTTCAGAAAGGTCGTTGGTGGGTCGCGTTTGGCAACGCTCAATCGAAGGGGGAGGAGATCGATCGTCATCGACGATCGTCACACGCTTTGGGCGTGGCCTTCGCGACTCACCATTGCCATGAAGAACTGGAGCCGGAGGCTCCCAGTATAGCCGAGTACTGATGTTTGTAACCCCATCAGGTCATGGAGCTACATAATTGTACCCAGTTGGCTGATCCTGGATTCTGATATCTAGAACGATCTTGTTCGTGTCCAGGTCGGTCGTGACCCTACGAACCACATGGTCCCATTGAGGGCCCTTTTGTGGACATTGGACGTAGTGTCTGACCTTTTTGTCAACGCGTGTACACACACTGAGGTGTACCGCACTCCGCTCATTCCTGATCATGTTTGCTTTATCGAGTTGATCAAGGAAGCGTGCAATAATAATAGCCAAAGTTTTATACCGAAACTCGGCACGTTGCTGATCTTGGCCATACCAATCCAAATCATGCTCCTTGTGTGATCCACAAGTACATTTCCATAAGTTTATCGTATATGAGGACAAGATGTAGCAACTTGTATATAAGAACCACTGGGATATTTACTGGATCGGTCAAACTTGATACCGAAATGACAGAGTCTGATTCGTATAACGCTTAGCTTCAAATCTTCGATAACATCTTTGATCGGACCCTGTTTCCAGAAATACCCGGGTGGCCCCAGGATAACTATCTGCATTCTCAGAGCACGCGCTTTGATCAGGAGATTTGGTATACGTTGATAATGTGGTCCCGCCCTCGTTCCTGGAGTACGAACGTACCAATCAGAGGGTGTGGCCACCCACAACATATTGTAGTCTCCTGCCAACAAATTTCCCAAATACTGTGTTCCAGTTGAAGTCATTACCTCATTATGGTTAATCCGGTCGCATATATATCCACGGGTTCGGAGTTCAGCGCAAGCTGTGCGAATATCTTCGATGACAAGACATTTTGAATGATATTTTTCCTCTCGGGCCTCAGCGCGGCCAACGTATGTCGCGAGGAGGCCGGTATTCGGCTTCTCTTCGCAAGCGAGCGCCGCCGGCGCGCCCGCCTGCCCCCGTCAGTGGGGCATGCTGTTAGCGGATGACTCCGCAGGCGTCACTGGTGCGGCTGCGCTCACGATCTCCACGCGGGTTGGCCCCGCAAGGTCCGTCGAACCTCCGCCCGTGCAACTTGGTGGTGGTGGCGGTGTCGCGGGTGGCCCCGCTTGGTTCTCAGGCGACCAATTATTCACCGCCTCCTGGACTGCCCAGAAAATCTTAGACTTCAGGGCATCCTTCATGTGTGGCCAGGTCCCTTCAGGACACTGTTGGCCTTTCCACCAGCTGTCGAGCGTCCTGTCTACGATCGCACGGGTCGTGTCCTTCAGGAGCTGCTTGTCGAGATACGGCTCGACAATGAACGTATCAGTCGTAACGGTCATAGACTGCCCCATCGCGGGTTGCCCCGCTGTTACCCCAGCGGGTGACCCCGCACCTACACCGGCGGGTGGCCCCGCATTGACGGAGTCCTCGTCGTTCTCCGTCTCGGTGTAGCCGTCATGACTACTGCGGATTGTGAAGGTGTTGGTGACCGTCTGGCTTTTAGCCCCGTCATACAATCCGCAGGGAATGGCTAGGTGTCCTGAGGGGGTCTTCTTTGCCCTCAGGACCTTGGCGCCCTTCCCCAGCTTAAGAGTATACTCCCCGCTGGGGAAGATAACCTTCTGGAAGCCTGGCTTTAGCACGATAATTGTGTCACGTGCTTCCATGGCACTCAGGCCCCAGATGGCTGGGAGGTTTGCACCTGAGCCCTCTGCGATGTTGGAAGCATACTCCTCGATGCGGGGGCTTGCCTCATTGGCGCATTGCACCCCGATCTTGAAGTTGCCCATTTTCCGACAGATCGCAGCACCCTCACCTACACCATTGATGTAGAGGGTTTTGCTCAGTGTGCATATGGCCGGTCTGTGATTGTACCTGGCCATAACCTCCTGAAAGGTTCGAGCTGTATTAGCTCCGATGATGTTCACGTTGGAGCCAATGTCTAGCATGAACGATATGCAGGGCATTCCGTCTTCGTCGGGGAAGAATGTCCCTGTCCGCGCCGCCAGAGCCATCGTACCGTGGTCATCACTATGATACGTAATCTGTGAACCGAGCGTGCCTTTCAGTAGGCGTTGTTCCAGCACCCACTGGCTCATTGTTAACTCGGTGCACCATATTTGCTCATATTGGCGGCGCTCCTCCACGGTGATTGGTTCCTGTTCAAGGACCCAGTAATTCGCGGAGAGTGTGGAGGTCCACTCACCTCCTGGCGGAAGCGTATCCGTGATGTCACGTGTGTAAGTCAGCCCTTCCGTGTTGATCATGAAGGTATTGTGGAATTGGGCTGCTTCAGCGCTTTCCGCACTGGCCCGGCTCCTAGCACTCACCGGGCTCTCTGCACGTGAGGTTCTGGATACACCTCCGCTCCTGCCGCTCCGCCTGATACTGGCCTCCATTGCTCTCAGAAATCCTGGATTCGGAGGCCCCGTTGCGGGTGACCCCGCTTTGGCGGCGGGAGCCGCTTCGGCGGGTGGCCCCGCTGCTGGGGGCCCCTGTGCTCGAAGCGTAGGCAGGATTGGCATCTGGATGCCTTGCTCTGGCGCTGGCCATGGGTGTGTCTGTGCAGCTGGGGCACGCGCGGATGGCTCCGCCGAGGCGGCTCGAGCCTCTAGTGCCTCCACTGCTTCCCGCAGCCGGCGCAGTTCCCGAGCATCCACCACATACCTTTCCTGCTGGCGCGCCTGTTCCGACTCAGCGTCGCGCTGTCCAGCATACGGAAAGTGTGCTGTGATTATGCCCGGCCCACGACATACGGCGCAAGGTGCCTCGTTTGGCGTACCTGGCCGCTGATTGCGGACGTGCTGCTGTGCAACACGATCCCAGCATATATCGTGGAAGAAATGTCCACATGCCAGTCTCCACACCGTGGTGCCCATCTCGTAGGGGTCCATACAGATCGGGCACTGTGTGAAATTGTAATCTGAAATGACTGGCGTGGGCACGTCGGGGCGAGTCCGAGCCTGACGCTCGAAAGTAGTTTCGCCCTCCCGATATGGCGTCGGTGGTGGCAGTCTGTCTATCTGTTCAGCGGGTGGCCCCGCACCTGCGGGTGTCCCCGCTTGGTTCTCACGCTCGATCCTTCTCTGGATCGCGCGCTGTTGGCGCAGCCTAGCGTTGTCCCGAACCTGCTGCCTAGATGCCAGTAACGCTTGCTGCGTGTTGTGCACGTCGCGAATGTAGTCTGGCATGCTGCCCAGAGCGGCTGGCACCGCGAGACCAGCTGGCTGAACTACGGTCTCGGGGTCCGTCGGCGTGGGCATGTAGGCGTAGTGCGGCATAGACTGCGTGTCAACTGCTCGTGTAAACTGCAAACGGTACATCTCATTGGCCAGAGTCCGAGTGTACTCGTTCGCAGGTGGCCCCGCAATCATAGGAGTGTTATTCATCTGCGCGTAGTACTCCGGGTACATCGGCGCATCCATGGCCGGTGCCTCTGCTGGTCCATGAGTGTCCCATCCATATATTGGGTGTGATGCTATCCCTGGAATAAACACCTGTCGATGTGGATTCGTGGGATCTGCATTCGGAGCATCATCGGAGGTCCAGCTCCAGAGAGGCCGAAAGTTGCCATGATTCGTAACATCTATGTTGCGGTTCCGCAACAGGCTGGGCACTCTATCAGCTTGTTGCCGTAAAAAGGTAGCCTGTGCTCTCAAGGTGGCCGCCCGACGTTCGTAGTCTGAGCCCTGCTGACCATCAGCGGGTGGCCCCGCATGTGCGGATGACTCCGCAGGCGTTCGCTCGGCGGGTGACCCCGCAGCCACTCCTCCTTCACTGCCCCTCGGAGTGCCGAAGGGAGTGGTCGCCTGGAGTGCCGCTGCGAGCGTCGGATTCCCGCGAATCGCCTGGAGTCGTTGCCACAAGCTGTTTTCGCTCGTTTCGGACGGCGGAGTCCGATACGGCGAGCCACCATCTGATCCGCTCATGGGGACAAACCTCGCGCCTCCAGCTTGCTGCGGAGGGCGTTGTGGTTGTGTCCCTAGGATGCCGGGTGGCCCCGCAGGAGGGCGCAGGTTCCTCTGCTGTGCATCTTGGATACCTGCGTGCACCGCCCACGGGTCAACTCGGTATAGCTGATCGGTCAGTCCAGAGACGTCAGCTGATGTCAAATGGCTGTTGAGAGCGTGGACCCAAGACTGCTGGTCCGCCCGCCACGGAGATGCTACCGTCGCCACCGGTGTGACTACTTGCTGCCATGAACCGTCCGAGGTGTCTACGGCGGGTGTCCCCGCTCCTGCGGGTGGCCCCGCCTCAGGCATGACCTCGTCCTCCTGGGCATTCATCATGAGGACTGTCTGTGTCTCGAACGGTCGTGGAGCAACATCTTGCTCGGTCATGACCAAATTGAATGGACGACCGTCCGTCTTAGCCCAGCCCTTGAGGTACAAGGCATGATCTTCCATTACCGCCACAGTTCTGTCACACATTTTAAGTGGCAGGTAGTCATCAGTGCGAATCCTGTCCGCGGGTTGGCCCCGCCTCCGCGTCTTGTCATAAAACAGCGGATTGGTCCAGGCTTCGCCGACCCGATATTTCGCAATGCTCACTATCTGGAGGATATGATCGGGCGGTATACGCCCGTCGTGGCCCCGTGTCATGACTATGTCATTTGCTGATCTCCATAGAGAGAAGCCACTGGACAGCATCTTGTTGATGCTGCAGAATATGAGCACCTCCGAGTCAGGACGGATGCCCGATTGTATCCTAGGGTCGCCCGGGAGGTAGGGGCAGCCATGCACAAATTGGCGCCCCCCCTTCCTCTTCGGGTTGTCCTGTGCGAGGCATGACAGGCCATTAGCAAGAATGTCCTTGACATACTCCCACTGCGTCCCGTGGATGAAATATACTGGGTCGTCTGGTTCTTTCATCCATGTTGTGATCGGCTTGAACAACGACTCGGGACAGTGGACGCCTGGACTGCTGTGGCCATTCGTAGCTCTGATGAAGTACTGTGGCCTGCGGTTCGTTGGTTGAAACCTTTTCGGCAGCAGCAGGCTATCATCAACGCACTTCATCTGGAGCCTGCCCTTCTGCATGCCGTGATGGTCAATTATCTCACAGCAGTTCAGCAGCACCCAGTACACGAATGACGAGTGGGGCCTGCCCTTGATCAGCACTTCGTGCATGTCACGATAGTGTTTATACTGATCATTTTCCTGCCAGTTTGCCAGCAGATCGTCAATGACAACCCAGCCGTCATACGGATCGAAAGTGCTGACCTTCTCGAAGTATCGGTTGTGTTTGTCCTTATAATATGGACTGTGGCGTAGAGCCGTCGAAAACCAGATCGATATCTTGGTCATCTGCTCCTTACTCGGCAGGGTCGGATCAGCGCCGTTCTGTTGCATGACCTTCAGGAGCGATTCATTATGCTGCGCAACACGTAGTGGCGGCCTGTCTCGCAGCATGTTTCCCACCTTCTGTTGTTCGCGCTCCCAGTCGTTGTGACACTTGAAATTACGACGAACCGGACAATTAATGACTTCATATCGGTCCGTGTCGTCTGGAGTGACTCGTGGGTTGATGGGCTGCCTCGGGCCTTTGTCTACAATGCCTTGCCAATACAACTTGCATTCCAAAGGAATGACCCTCAGAGCAGACATTGTTGGCTGCCATTGTGCGGGTGGCCCCGCTAATGCAGCCGGCGGCGCCTTGACGGGTGGCCCCGCTAATGCAGCTGGCGCCGCTTTAATGGGTGGCCCTGCAGAACCTGCGGCTGACGAGGCAGCTCCTGCAGATGACTCCGCGCCAGGGTTCTGGCGACCTTTGTCAGCAGCTGCATCATCAGTCAGTTTCTGTTGGTCGCCAAACTCTTTGAGGGCTCTGAAGCGTTCTTCTCTGGAGAGAGTGCCTTCTGCGGGTGTCCCCGCTGTTACGGCTGGCGCCGCTTTAG
>CAUYUJ010021846.1:121424-132570 GCA_963575745.1 Prorocentrum cordatum | reverse complement strand
GCGGCCATGGCGGGGCGCGTCGGCATGAGTGAGCAGGAGGTGAAGGACCGGTACGCTGTTCTGCAGGCGGCTGCGAAGCGCAGGGAGCAGAGGCAGGGCCATCGGCGTCAGAACTTGCTCGGGATCTGACCCGCGCGCACGTGAGACGGCCGGAGTGGCTGCGGGAGGCGGGGCGCTCGTCGGGGGAGGAGGAGGAAGATGAGGAGGAGGAGGATGAGGAGGAGGAGGAGGAGGAGGAGGAGGAGGAGGAGGAGGAGGGGGAGGAGGAGGATGGAGGAGAAGAGGAGGCGTAGGCGGGAGAGGTGGGCGAGGTAGGCGAGGGCGGGACCGGGAAGGCAGGATGAGGAGGATCATTATGCGCAGGAGGGGGCGGATACGGAAGAGGGGGTGGAGAAAAGGCGGAGGAGGCGGGGGCCGTCAGGGATGATGAGCACGAGGGGCAGGCGGTAAGTGCAGCTGATGCACGACGTGATTGTTTATTATGTTTTCGCCGCGCCTTTCACGGGCGCGCGCGGGGGGGGGGCAGTCTCCGCGGCCCGCGGCCAAAAGCATTGGCATCCTTCCTTCCCCCTCCTCCTCCCTCCGTTCCCACCCACCCCGCCGGAGAACGCAACAGAAACAGCGAGGGCGCATCTGGGGTTCCCCGGGGATGCCCATGAGGCGCCCGGGGGCGGAAACTTCTGGAAGCCCCAGCCGCCTTTCGATAGCTAAAAAAACGTTTCCCGGCCGACCCCGCGCCGGGCCTTCTGTCGACGCGGAAAAAATGTATGAACGCCATCTGGGGAAAGAGATGACCCGAACTTTCCGGACACCCTTCGTCCTGGAATCGAACAAAAACCGGCGCTAACGACGAATATGTTTCTTTTTTCCGGCGCTCTGGGCCCCCGGGGGCGCGCAAGGGGCCTAACGGCGCAGAATGGCGCAAAATCGATGGCACGTGCAATACAAATCGCAAGGGAAATGCGCCAGAGGCTTTTTGGAATCCCCTCGCGGTAGGAAGGCGTGCAAAAACCGGCCATTATCGACCAAAATCTTCGGCCGTGGCCGTAACCACACCCAGACCCAACCCCAGAAAGACAAGCAGAGCCAGAGCCAGAACCATAGCCAAAACCAGAGCCAGAGCCGGCCCCAGAGCCAGAACCAGAAGCAGAACCAGAGCCTGAACCAAAGCCAGACCCAGAACCAGAGCCAGAAGCAAAGCCAGAACCAGAACCAGAGCCAGAGCCCGAACCAGATCCAGAGCCAAAGCCCGAACCAAAGCGAGAACCACAGCGAGAATCAACACCAGAGCCAAAGCCAGAACCGGAACCAGAGCCAAAACTAGAAGCGGCACCAGAGCCAGAACCAGTGCCAGAACAAGAACCATAGCCAGAGCCAAAACCAAACCCAGAACCAGAGGCAGAGCCAGAACCAGAGCCAGAACCAGAACCATCACCATCATGACCAGAGTCAGAACCCGAGCCGGAGCCAGAACAGAACCTGACCCAGAGCCAGAACTAGAGCCTGAACCAGAGCCGGCCCCAGAGCCCGAAACAAAGCCAGAACGAGAACCATAGCCAGAACCAGAACAGAAACCAGAGCGTGAACCAGAGCCAGATCCAGAAGCAAAACAGGAACCATAGCCAGAACCAGAACGAGAGCCAGAGCCAGAACCAGAACCAGAGCCAGAGCCAGAGCCAGAACCAGAACCAGAGGCAGAGCCAGAGCCCGAACCAGAACCAGAGCCAGAACCAGAACCACAACCAAAGCCAGATCAAGAAGCAGAACCGGAACCAGAGCCAGAACCAGAACCTTAACGAGAGCCAGAGCCAGTACCATAACCAGAGCCAGAGCCAGAGCCAGAGCCAGAACCAGAACCAGAGCCAGAGCCAGAACCAGAACCAGAACCAGAGCCAGAGCCAGAACCAGAACCAGAGCCAGAGCCAGAACCAGAACCAGAGCCAGAGCCAGAGCCAAAGCCAAACCCAGAACCATGGGCAGAGCCAGAGCCGAGCCGGCCCCAGAGCCAGAACCAGAGCCAGAACCAGAACCAGAGCCAGAGCCAAAACCAGACCCGGAACCAGAACCAGAGCCAGAGGGCCCTCTTGGAGGCCATCGTGGCCGTCTGGAGGCTGAAAAGAACGCCGGGGAGCAATTTCAGGGGGGCCAGTCTGCGATGGGTGCGCGCGAGGGGGAGGGGGGGGGGCGGCCCTAGAAAAATAGAAACTTTCCCAAAAATGGACCTGATGAGCATTCTAACGCGCCCACTCCGTGCAGGCACGGTGGCGGATTTCGGACGCCTTTGAGGCAGTCTTGGGGCTCTCGTGGAGCATTGTTCAGCGTTTCGGAGGCTGCGTTGGGGACATTGGAGACCATCTAGGCAGCCAACAAGGCAGCCGAAGAGGCAGCCTCCAAGAAATTGTTGACGCTTCGCGCATCCCCACCAGCCCATCCAGAAACGCTGCCCAGGGGAGTTGAAGTGATGAGGCGACCTTGGAGCGCCTTTGGGAGTTTTCGAGGCGCTCTTGGGGCCATCTTGGAGGACATCGATCAAAGAAGGGGATGGTCGCAATTCGCCCTGCCCCTCGGGAGTCCCAAGAATCCCCTCCTGGACCCCTCTTGGGGCGATCTTGGAGCGCTTTTGGGCTCTCTTGGGACAGTATTGGGGCTCTCTTGGGCCTCTCTTGGGGCCCTCATGGGCCCTCTTCGAGCTGACTTGAGGCCTCGGAAGGCCATCGGAAGCGAAAAGGCGAGAAAACAACAAACATTGATTTCTGTGGGTTTTGTAAAGATTGGGGGGCTTTTTGGCAACTAAGGACCGTCTTGGGGCGGTCTTGAAGCATCTTGGAAGCCATATTGAGCGTTCTTGCGCTCTGTTGAGCTATCTTGGAGGCCATCTTGGACTCTCTGAGGCCCTTTTGGAGCCGTCTTGGGCTATCTTGGACGCCCCAACGCGTCGCGGAACGCCTCGTCCAGGTGCAGGGGGAGGGGGTAGGGGGAGGGGTACACCCTTCCCCGATGGGGAAGAAGGAGGTTGGAAGAGGAAACTCCTTAGACCACCTACGCCCAGAGGGCTGGTGGGACTACTCCACAGGTCGCCAGATGTCATTGGAGGAATAAAGAGGTCCTCCTCCTCTTGGTGCTGCTCCTCCTCCTTCTCCTTCCCCGCTCTAGTCTGCGTAAGCATTTTGGCTCGAGCCGTCTTTCGCTCGCGTCTGGCGGACGCTACTTCGCTGTCCTGCATGCTGCCCGTGCGGCCATTATGGTCTCCACGCCAGTCGTCGACTTCCCCTTCTTCACCGCTTCGCCCGGCGGCGCAGCAACCACTCCTCGCGCCGCCTGGGACAGGAGGCGGTCGTGAACACGGTGGCCGCTGCACTGTGGACGCTGGCGCGGCGCCAGTGCGACCGTTGTGGCGAACAGCGGACCTGCGGGCGCACCGCCAACCGTCCGCCAGTGCTCCTCCGCCGCCGGTGCGGCCGCTGTGGAAGGCTTGCGTTGCAGTTGCGCGCCCGGGGCCTGGGCCCCAGGCCATGGAGGCGCTTGCCGGCGCAGACGACGCCGTGCGTAGTTCCGCCGCGGCAGCCGCATCCTGCAGGGGTTCCGGCGCCAGTGGCGTTGCGGCGGCGCATCCGCGGTCTTGCTCTGCTACGCGCCCAGGGTCCGGCCCGCGGGCCATGGGCGCGCCCGCAAGCTCACGCGACGCCGTGCCTGGTTCTGCCCCGGCAGCCGCATCCAGCGGGGGCTCCAGTGCTGCAGGCGCCAGGGCGGCGCTCCTGCCAGAGCTCACGACGACCTGGTCATGCTGCCCTGTTTGTTCGGGCCCGTTGGTCCCTGTGCCGCAAAGGAGCCCCGTGAAATGCTTAGTTGTGGCGGAGCCGCGGTGTCTTGTAATGCGTCACTACGCCAAACAATGCAAACGCAGTTGCGACAAGGGGCACATGTATAAGTACTGGCGTGGGTACGTTGAGTCCCCTTCTGGGAATGGCCAGGCCGGTTTCACGAAGAGGGTGGATACCGGTTGTCCTGCGTCAGAGATCTTCATGCTCAACAAGTCTTTCGGCGTGCATGATCAGTGGGCGCAGCGGTGGGCCTGCCGTTTGTACGCGCACAGGGCGTCCTTCCTTGGAGAGGCCCAGATCTTGCGGGCGTTGAAACCAGAAGTCGCCACGGAGACTCTGGAGCAATCGCTGGAATCCGCATGGGTGCGGCACCAGATGTGGCAGAGATCTTTGGAGCGCGAGGGCGCTCGCGCTGCCCTGGCAAGCTCTTTGTTGGAATTGCCTCTGGAGAGCTTCCTGCAGAGTTGCGCATCCTGGCACCGCCCTCTCATGAAGGAGCGCCGCCTCCGCGCGTGGCGGGCCAGCGGAGACAGGATGGACATCGTCTGCGTCGACGGCAACGCCAAGCTGTACCGGCGATCGTGCGGCGCGCCGTGCGCCGAGGCCGTTTACCACGACGCCCTGGACTTGCACTTGGTGCGTGGTTGCCCAGAGTCGCCCTTGCAGAAAGGAGTGCTTTGCCGGCGTCACCAGGAGCTCGCCGACCGCCCTGCCCTCGCTGGAGAAATCGAAGCGCACCGCGCGCGGGCGCCCCTGTCCGCCATGGCTTACCTTGACGTTGAAGTGCGAATGACGGGCTTCGCTAATTGGCAGCCCGCGTGCACGGTCCCCGACTCGACCGTGCAAGCGCATTCGCTAAGAATGCAGAACAGGTCATTCAAGAGCGCAAACGCCGTCGTCAAGAGCGCAGGGAGTTGCGCCGACAACCGCTTCGCTTGGTCTTAGGCGACTGGGCTTCCGGATACGCTAAAGACAAGTGCTCGTGCAAGACGCACAAGGAGTCTGTCTCGGCCATCCGCGCGGCAGAACGGTCGGCCGGCTTCCTTGCCGCAGTCTCAGAGAGCGGGATTGTCGGTGCTCTTGAAGAAGTGATTACTGCTGAGACGCTTTCCCAGCGCTATTGCTTTTTGGCAGACGTGGCAAATGCCGTCCCGGAGCTCAAGACGCCCGTGCACGACGACGCGTGCCGCGTGCGTTTATTCGCCAAGGGCAGGGCGGAGGGCGCAGCGCCCGGCAGCCTGGCCGTTCGCCTGGGCCAGTTTCGGTACGTCGTCGACCGACCCCACAGCAAAGGGCACGTCGATGCCACGTGCAAGGCGGAATGCTTCCCAGACGTGCCCGCGAACGCTGCCGCCCTGGGTGATTTCCCCACGCCGATATGCGAGTCTGTCAACGCGCAGCTGTCGCCCTTGGCGCACACCGTACACCACATGGGGCGGTGGGTCTGCGACTTCATCGTGGGCGAATGCGTGGGCGTTCACAATGAGTTGCGCGCCCAGGAAGCGGCGCGCGGGGCTGCCAGGGCGGCCCGGAAGGCAGCCCGGCTCGACCGCGCGCTTCCCCCACGCCCGGTGCCCGCAGAGATTCCCGCCGCGGGCTCGGCCCCGGCAGGAGCGCCCGCGTGCGCGGGCAGGGCAGCGGCCGCGGGCGCCGCCCCGGATGCGGCGCAGGCGATTATCGCGCGCCGGAGGCTCTTGCCGGTTTGGGCAGCTGCTCTCGCTGACGGCGAGAAGTTTTTCGAGTGCCATGGGTATTTTAAAGGGCACCCTGGGAACACAATGGCTTTCGCATGCCCTGGGGCCCGGGTCATTTTCGGGAAGGACACCGCTGCCGGAGTTGCGGTCTGCGCTGGGCCAGCGCAGCGCGGCTGCAATGCCGACGACGCGCAGCGCTTGCTCCGCGCGATTCCGGAGCGCCTCCGTGACGAGCTGACCGCGTACCTCGCCCCAGCTCTCTCGTCCGACGTCCTGCACATGGGCGCTGTCTTCGATCTCCGCCCCTCGGCGTTGACGTGGCCCGCGCTTGAGGAGGCGCTTGCCGCGCAGCCGCTGCTGCAGAATCAAGGCTTCCCGCGCTTCCACGGTGGCGATTTAAATGCGCGCCTGGATGCGCTCTGTCGGCGACCTGGCGTCGTCGTCCGGCGGCCGCCCCCGCCGGTCCGGCCAGATTAACGGCGCCTGTTCAGCGGCAAGGCGCCGCTTGCATGCGCCAGGCGAGGTTCCCGCAGCCCCCCCTTTAGAATCGGGCAGCCGGATTCAATGCAAAGGGGGCCGCAAATGCGCGCGCAGGTGCATGCAACTGTTCGTACTGCGCGTATTCATCATGCAATGCCCCGCGCAGTAATCGGGATGCAATAGTTCGTGCGCTCGAATGCGATGATTTGTTTCTGCGTTACAATTGCTTGCTTAGTCTCGCTTTCAGGGAACAATGGTTTGCAATCGCTGTCGTGACAAGATGCCATAGCTTTGCCTGACCATGCGCCAAAGGTTTTGGTCGACACAATAATCGAGCCCGTCGTCGCAATAATTCGCACTAGTTCCGCGATGTCGTGCGGGGTGGCTCGCTCGCACAACGAACTCTTGCATTTGCATTCGCGGCCCCAATTGGAACGGCCCCCATTTGCCCGAAACCACCTCCTTGCGCGCCCTGACTTGCATTGGCTGAGCGCTGTCTGCGACAAGAAGGCCCGTCGCCGCAGTCGTCGTTGCCATGGTCGTCGCCATCGCCTTTGCTGACGCCGCCGAACTCATCGTTGTCCAGCCAGTTCTCGCCCGTCCGCACGTCGTCGATGATGTCCAGGGGCTTTGGCGTCGTCTCCCGCGCCGTCAGATTCGTTGCGTCCGCCCCTCCGCCTTGCCCCGATTGCCATCGGCAACCACAGCCGCTTCGGTTCTGAGTTTTCTTGAGGCCTCATTACCAGGGTTCGTAAACCAGGTCAGGTGCATTGAATTTCCTTGACATGTTCATGCGTGTCGCCAGCCACCGTCTGATTGCACGCGACTGACTCATTGCTTATCCGACAGTTGACATCCTCGGGCAACCGAATGTTTGCGTTCCCGCCTGACCCCATGTCGACGGTCTCTCGCAGTTGCAGGATTGGACGTTGGGAGGATGGGGCGTCGACTGTCCCCGGGCAGTTTTTTTTCGGTGGGGGCCCAACAACCGGTTTATTTGGGCCTACCGCTCGGCCCATTCCGATTCCACGCCTTGCTGGCGCCCCCCCCAAAAAAAAGAAGAAGAAACAATAAAGAAGACACATGCATCAATACAACGAAACATAACAACAAACGAACAAACACAACGCGAACGCTCATATGTTAATTAGACAAGGCGGTGGTTTGTTTTGGACAGGGGTTGGAACGCGCAGTTCATTTGTCGGGAAAGTGGCTAGGGGCGCGATCGATCGGCGGCAGTGATTAGACAGATGCGGGAATCTTCCAAAAGCTTCACTCCCATGCATTCACCGCGGCACGTGCCACTTTGTTATCAAGCTACATAACCTAACACCTGGTTTGCACTCCCCGGTTAATTGCTCCTTCACTTGCGCACGCGTGCAGGGCGACGCCTTCTCTGAGGTTTGCCGCAGGACATGGCTCCCTCTAACCGGGCGCCCGAGATTACAGGCGCGGAGATCCAGGCCTTGGCAGACGCCGTGAACGACTACGTTGACAACAACTTCTCGGCGAGCGAGCACCTCCCCGCGGAGCTGCAGAAGTTGTTGCGCCCGCTCGAGGTGGCCACTGGCCAGGGGGCGCTGCCCGTGCTCGCCATGACGGCGGCCGCGATGGCCGGCCTCAGCAACGGCGCCAACATCCAGCTCTGGACTTTTGGATCCAAATTGCGCCGCAGCAGTACATGCATTGACGCTCCTCCTCGCGGATTGCCCCCCAGCCCGGTAGAAGGCGGCGGCGCGTTTATCACCGCTGAGAGCCGGCGATTTCATGCGCCGCCGCCCTCCAAGGAATGGGGGGCAACGCACCGGCGGGCGTCTCTGTGTGGATTTCTGTGACGCGCGTAGCGCCGCGCCCACGCTGCGCGCATTCCCTTCATCCTATTTGTCAATCGCCACTCTGGGCCCCCCCCGCGCTTGCGCCCGCCCCGGGAACGCGGACGTCACCCCGCTGTCCGCGACGGCGCTGTACGGGGGCGACGCGCAGCAGGGGGAGAGCCGCATCACTGCTGCCGTCTCGGCAATGATCGCTGCTGCCGACGATGAGATTGCAGCGGTCGTGCAGGAGCGCCTCGATTCCGCAGAGCCGCCTGCAGGCGTTGCCGCGGAGGTTTGGGAGAGCAAGAAGCCGCGGCAGGTCACGGTGAAAACCATTGGAATGCAGGACTTCACTCCCACTGAGCTCTTCGCCCGGCGCACGGGGGACTGGGGTCAGATCGAGGACCGCTTTGGCCGCAACGCTGCGCGGGCGAAGGGCCGCGGGGCTCCTGAGCGACCCCCCCTTCTGCCCTCCGCCCCTCCCCGCGCCCGAGAGAAAATGTTCGCCAGCGTGGGCCCCAAACAGTAGGTTCTTGCAATATATGCGGTGCAATCAACGTGGCGCAGTTCATCTTCGGGAAATTGAAGGCGTCATCTCCCGCGCTCGTGCAAACATCCCACCCACCCACCCGCAACTTGTTCGGCAAAACGCATTGGGCTACGCCTGCAATGATCCAGCAAAGCTGCTGAGCAAATCGCAACATGCGCGCTGGCACGCAGGCCGCGATCGCGCAGGATGGTATGAGTTTACAGTTAGGATGGGCGAGGGGCCAGAGTCATGTGTACATTGCATGTCCGGAAAAGGGGGTTGATAAGTCTGTGTGTGTGTTTGTGTGTGTGTGTGCGTGCGTGCGTGCGTGCGTGCGTGCGTGCGTGTGTGCGTGGGTGTGTGCGTGTGTGTTTTTGTGTTTTTTTTTGTGTGTGTGTGTGTGTGTGCGTGCGTGCGTGCGTGCGTGCGTGCGTGCGTGTGTGCGTGCGTGTGTGTGTGTGTGTGCGCGCGTGTGCGCGTGTGTTTTTTTTTTTTTGGGGGGGGGGAGGGGGGTAGAGTCTATATTTGTTCTAGACAGGAAAATGTATGCGATGCAACCTATGTAATGCAATACATGCGGTGCAATCTATGTGGTGCGCTCTATGTGGTGCAATCTACGAGGTGCAACCTCACGCAGCGCGGCGGCGACGGACGGCGACGGGCGCCACCGCCCGCAAAAGCCGGGGGCGGTCCCGAGACGGGCGGCGGCGACTGACGGCGACGGGCGGCACCGCCCGCAAAAGCCGGGGACGGCCCCGAGATGGTCAAGCCAAGCAAGAGCCCCTAAGTGCAAGCACTGTTTTGGGAATCGTCTATTGCCCTGACTTTCCCTTTGGGTACTTGGGCCGCGCGCCCGAAGTGGAAATTCAGCATTGCTTTTCATGGATTAGCTTCCACGGCCAGAGCGAGGTTCTGACGCGCGCAAAACTTTGCTTTGGTCGCGGGGGTTAATGCGCCAGCCCCCGCAGGAGGTCAAGGAACATGACGTGCTTTCAGCGTGGGCGCCACGCGCCTGGTACAGCACGATGGTGAACCTAGACGAAGCCTACAGTTTTCTTGGCCAGATCGGCCTCACCACCAGCGAAGTCCGCGGCGGGGCTGCCAGGGACACCGCGCCGTCCCAGCACGCCTCAACGATCGACACCCTCATCGGCACGGGCAAGCTACAGCGTGACACGAGAACCAGCGGTTCGTACGGCAGCGTTGGATCTCCTGCTGTCAATGTCGCCATCATCGGCAATTTGCACTGGAAGATGCTGATGGCCGTGGAGAGAGGGCACGTCGGCAACCACGTGGCGGCCACGAAAGAGCGGAGCATTTATTGCGCTGGCCCGGCCACCAAGCGCCACGAGCCTCTCCCCGCTGATTACGACATGCCGCGCGATAGAGAAGGGGCCATTTGCCCTCGCTGGACGCGGCTGCCGCTGACGGCAAGATTGGCGGACAGCTTCGGCTGGAGCGCATACTGCCAGGAGCCTGCTCTCGCTGAGGAGGTCTTGAAGCCAGGGCCCGAGGACGAGGCCGAGGGCGAGGCGCGCCCCCTGAGCGCGGGCTCTGGGACCCAGCCCGTCGTGACGTTCATTGGGCCTCAGCAGGGGTTCAGGGTCCACCTGCCAGACGGCGTGGAGGTGCGCCTGCGGTATCAGTTCACCGATGGGGCCATGCAGACGCAGTGCCGGATTTCCGCGAGGTGGATGCTGCCATCGCCGCACACGGCGCTGGTCCCGGGGGTGCGGCGCGTCATCGGCCACTTCAAGAACAGACCTCACTTCACCATCCCGTTTGACCCGGCGGCGCGCGAACACCTCCTCGGAGCGCAGCTTGAGCAGAGCCTCCTCGCCAGCGCGTCCCGCGGGGAGGACGGGCCCGGCGAGGCCCATCACGGGGCGGCGGCTGGCCAGATTGGCGCGTGGACCGGGCTCGTGCGCATCCTGCGCGTGGCAGCCGCCGACTCAGACCCTGCAGAGGACAGCATCAAAATCGATACTGAGGATGTCGATTTGAGCCAGCGCATCGTGCAGATCAGTCTGCATATCAAGAAGCTGGCACGCGACACCGACCTGTCCGGCTTGCCGCGTGACCCGCGCGAGACTGCGGGGGCTGGGCGTCCTCCCGTTCGCGGGGATTACGACCGCCGCCGCTTCGTGCCCCCGTACTTGTCGCAGCCGTTCGCAGAGACCGCCGAGGACGGCGACCAGGGCCAGCGCGATGCCGAGGGGCTTGCTGGCGGCGGGGACGCGGGGGAGGCGCCCGCGGAGGTTTCGACCGCGGCAGCCGCGGCGGCGGAGACGGGAGACGCCGCTGCCCAAGCCGCAGCGGCTGCGCAAGCCGCTGCGAGCGCCGCGCCCTCTGGCCGGGCCGGCGGGGCGCTTTCGCTTCCCGCGGCCGCTGGCCGGGCAGCGGCGCCCGCTGTGAGCGGCGCGCCCCCGGGCCAGGCCGACGGGGCGCCCGCGCCTCCCTCGGCGACGCAGTGGATGGAGCTCGCGGAATTGGGGCCCGTGGAGGCGTTCCTCAACACTGGCTTGGGCGAGAACGGCGCCATGCTGATTCGGCCGGACGACGACGGCAAGACGCTCATCACCGACAGGCAATACCTTCAGCGTCTGTTCCTGCTGGGGGCCGATATCTTCTCCGCGCCCCAGATAGCGGAGCGCTTGCGCGTCCACCTGCCCGATGTGCCCGCGCCGCGCGGTGGCGCCACTGGCCGCAGTGGTGCGGTCAGGAAAATGTGCCCGCGCCGCGCGGTGGCGCCACTGGCCGCAGTGGTGCGGTCAGGAAAACCAAGAATCGGTGGTGCGTGCCGACTGC
>CAUYUJ010021846.1:88924-116424 GCA_963575745.1 Prorocentrum cordatum | reverse complement strand
ATCGGTCTCACTATCGATCTCACTCAACGGGACACCACGGGACACTTGTCGATCTCACTATCGGTCTCACTATCGGTCTCACTCAACGGGACACCGAGGGACACGACGGGACACCTCTCGATCTCACTATCGGTCTCACTATCGATCTCACTCAACGGGACACCACGGGACATCTCGGGACACCACATCGCTCTCACTATCGATCTCACTCAACGGGACACCGAGGGACACCTCGGTGCACCACATCGATCTCACTATCGATCTCACTCAACGGGACACCACGGGACACGACGGGACACTTGTCGATCTCACTGTCGATCTCATATCGATCTCATTCAACGGGACACCGAGGGACACCACGGGACACCGCGGGACACCTCTCGATCTCACTATCGGTCTCACTATCGATCTCACTATCGATCTCACTCAATGGGACACCCTAGGACACCACGGGGCACCGAGGGACACCTGTCGATCTGACCATCGATCTCACTATCGATCTCACTCAACGGGACACCACGGGACACCTTGGGGCACCACATCGATCTCAGCATCGATCTCATTATCGATCTCACTCAACGGAACACCACGGGACACCTCGGGGCACCATATCGATCTCACTATCGATCTCACTATCGATCTCACTCAACGGGACACCATAGGACACCACGGGACACCTGTCGGTCTCACTACCTATACGACCACCCTTCGGGTGCTAAGGAGGTTTTGTGGGGGGGAAGGGGGGGAACCAACATCTGACTCCATCGATCTCACTATCGATCTCACTCAACGGGACACCACGGGCCACCACGGGACACTTGTCGATCTCACTATCGATCTCACTATCGATCTCACTCAACGGGACACCACGGGACACCGCGGGGCACCTCTCGATCTCACTATCGATCTCACTATCGATCTCACTCAGCAGGACACACCACGGGACACCACGGGACACCTGTCGATCTCATTATCGATCTCACTATCGATCTCACTTGTTGGGACAACACGGGACACCACAGGACACCTCGGGGCACCACATCGATCTCAATATCGATACCGGGACGCCCGGGACACCCGGGACACCCGGGACACCGCCCGGCTCAACCGGCCACCAGCGAACGGGAAAGGACGCCCGGGACACGGGGGACACCCGGGATACCGCCCGGTCCAACCGGCCACCGGTTGCTGGGCACACGGATTTTCGCTCCTACTTCGGCCTAGCTACAGCAGGATCACGCGCAGCTTCGCCTCGCCCGCACGCACGACACGAACACGAAACCGAAACCGATTTCCCGGTGGGGGGTCTCCGTTTCACTGCGATCTCGCCCCCCAACCTCCGATACATTACCAGTGACGGGCGTCTTCCAGTCCCAGGACTTTTCAGGGCTCTTGGACGACGTCGGGGTGGTGTGATGTTTACTTTGTTCCCCGTCTTCCCGTGGCAACAAGGAAGCATGTCGGAGGTTGGGCGGTGCGATCGGAGTGGAACAGAGACCCCCCACCGGGAAATCGGTTTCGGTTTCGTGTTCGTGTCGTGCGTGCGGGCGAGGCGAAGCTGCGCTTGATCCTCCCGTAGCTAGGCCGAAGAAGGAGCGAAAGTCCGTTCCCGTCCGCCGGTGGCTGGGAGGTGTCCCAGTTGGGCCGGGCGGTGTCCTGGGTGTCCCGGGTGTCAGTAGGAGCGAAAGTCCGTTTCCCGTCCGCCGGTGGCCGGGAGGTGTCCCGGTTGGGCCGGGCGGTGTCCCGGGTGTCCCGTGGTGTCCCGTGGTGTCCCGTGGTGTCCCGTGGTGTCCCGTTGAGTGAGATCGATAGTGAGATCGACAGTGAGACCGATAGTGCGATCGCCAGGTGTCCCGCGGTGTCCCGTGGTGGCCCGTGGTGGCCCGCGGTGTCTTGCTGAGCGAGATCGAGATCGACAAGTGTCCCGTGGTGTCCCGTTGAGTGAGATCGATAGTGAGATCGATGCTGAGATCGATGTGGTGCCCCAAGGTGTCCCGTGGTGTCCTATGGTGTCCTGCTGAGTGAGATCGATAGTGAGATCGATAGTGAGATCGACAGGTGTCTGTGGTGGCCCGTGGTGTCCCGTTGAGTGAGATCGAAATTGAGATCGATAGTGAGATCGATGAGGTGTCCCGTGGTGTCCTAAGGTGTCCTATGGTGTCCTGCTGAGTGAGATCGACAGTGAGACCGATAGTGAGATCGAGAGGTGTCCCGCGGTGTCCCGTGGTGGCCCGTGGTGTCCCTTTGAGTGAGATCGATAGTGAGATCGATGGAGTCAGATGTTGGTTCCCCCCCTCCCTCCCCCCACACAACCTCCTTAGCACCCGAAGGGTGGTCGTATAGGTATGCACCGGGAACCCGCACACACACCAGGATCCGCTCTCCTGGGTTGGTTTCGGTGTGGGGCCGGAAAAGGTATCGGTGTACAGAGGTCGGCCCTTTGTAGTTGCCTTGTTGCCAGCGCGTCGAGGGAGCTGGTCTTAAGCCCGGCCTGTCCCCCTACAGGGGGATTTTCCACGAAAGATCAAAAATAGTCGGGGGACTATGTCTTGAGTATTTTTTGGGGCCTCTCTGGGGTATGCTTGGGGGTATCTTCTATCTCTCGTCGAAGAACCCCCCCCGTGGGGGGATGCGCCCGACAGAAAGCTGGCCCAGGCCGGGGAGGAGGAAGAGGAGGAGGAGTAGGAGGAGGAGGAAGGGGAGGAGGAGGAGGAGGAGGAGGAGGAGGAGGAGGAAGACGGAGGAGGAGGAGGAGAAGGAGGAGGAGCAGGAGGACGAGGAGGAGGAGGAAGAGGAGGAGGAGGAGGGAGGAGGAGGCCTCCCCGATGGGGTCGGGGCACCGCGCCGCGTCGGCGCTGCGGCGGCGCCGGGTCGAGCCCGACCTCCGCGCCGGCCTCGCCGCGCGGTGCACCCTCGGCGGAGGCGTCGGCGGGGCGTCGGCGGCGCGTCGGCGGGGCCGCGGCGCCGCGGCGCGGCCCTCCGACCCCACCCGGGGTGGAGTCGGGCGCGTCCCCCTACAGGGGGGTTCTCGACGAAGAATCGGGGGAGCGTAAGACCCGGGTTTGCCAGGACTCGGGTTCGCCATCGTTTTTTGACGACCGCGCCTGGGATTTTGACGAGGAGGAGTTTCGTGGGATGTCTGCAGCGGGAGGCCTCGTCAAAATGCAGGCTCGGCCTCGTCATTTTTGTTGACGACCTCGTCGGGGATTTCCGAGTCCCCCGTACCCGGGTCTTACGTCCCCCTAAAAGAATACAAGGTGCCCCAAAAATAGTCAAAAGATCGTCCAGAGATAGTCGGGGGGCGATTGTTTGACTGTTGTTGGACCGTTGGGGGGGCATCTTTGGAGTGTGTGTGTGTTTTGTGTTTCGTCGACAGTCCCCCTGTAGGGGGACAGGCCCGACCTAAAGCTGGGGGGACCTCGGGTCGGAGGCGCAGGGCGGCGGCAAGCGGGCCCCAGGCGCAGCTGGCTCGGGCGGCCGCGGCCTCAGTGCAGGAGGGGCGGGGGCCGAGGGCCCGCCGCCGCGGCACGCCGCGGCGGCGCCCGAGTGGGCGGGGCAGGTCGTCGCGCGGCCGGGCCGCCCTTACTCCGGTACGACCAGGACCCCAGCGGTAGCGGCAGGGCCCGGTTCGCGGCAGGGCCCTTGAATTGGCCAGAATCGCTAAGCCAGGTCTGCCGTAGCTGGCGTTCTTCGGGTGACGGCAGTTCCGGTTAGCAGAACGTGGCGGGGGGGCCTCCCCCAGTATACATCAGTAAACCAGGTTCCACTAAAACCAGTTTTGCCAACGCCCGGCTTACGCAGCCGTGTCGGGAGCCTGGAGTCTCGGCGCGAACGGAATGGGTACGGAAAGAATGGGTACGATGCCCAACAGCAGTCCTTCTTCATTTTGAACAGGACTCGATGTCCGCGCCGCCGCGGCCTGTTGTCTATTTGATGCAACAAGGCCGCTTGCCCAACAGCGGCCGCTGTTGGTTTGGGACAACATTTGTTGCTGTTCATTCTACCCATTCTTTCCGTACCCATTTCGGGCGTCCGACGCGTAAGAGCGAAGCTTCGTTGGGGTGACCTTTGGTGCGGGCTCGTCGGGCCCCCCCAGCTCCTGAGCGCGATGCTTTTGCGGCTGCGTGCGCGCTTGGATTTGGCCACTTTTCGCCCCCCTTCGTCCGGGCACCAAAGATTTAGCTTCTAGGCTGTCCTGCGGTGGGTGGTCAGTCAATCAGTCAACGCCAGTATGAGGTGGACGAGGTGGGCATTACGCTTCTAGTCAGTCAGCGTCCTTGCCTAGGGTCGTTCTTGCGTATAGCCGACTTGAGACGGGGGTCAATGCAAATTGGGGTCCGCCAGAGCGCCGGATGTTTCAGTATCCTGCAGAGCGCAGAGCCAGGGCTGCACCGACCCAGGCTGGCGCGAAGGATCCTGCAGGATCCTGCAAAGCTTGACTGGCACGGGTCGTCCTCGAAAGTGGATTCTCTCGGCTAGTCGTAAGAGTGACCTTTCCCTGGAGTGACCTTTCGGTGCGGGCTGACGGGGGCCCCGCCCAACACTGGTTGCCGCTTTGGGATTTCTTAGGTTTGTCTTCCCCCGCGGCTCCCGAAGGCCGAGCGCAAAATTATCCCGGCAAAGCAACCTAACAGCGACATGTAGAAGCATATCTGAAAGCATTCCCCTTAAGATTCAGATGAAAATCCAGTTGTAGAATTCTGCTGTTCTCGCAGTCGTAATCGCATTCGCGATGACAGTCGCAGCGGCAACGGCAGTCGCAGTCACAGCCTCAGCCTCAGCCTGCCTCAGCCTCAGCCTCAGCCTGCCTCAGCCTCAGCCTGCCTCAGCCTCAGCCTCAGCCTGCTTCAGCCTCAGCCTCAGTCTGCCTTCAGCCTCGGCCTCAGCCTCAGCCTGCCTCAGCCTCAGCCTTCAGCCTCAGCCTCAGCCTGCCTCAGCCTCAGCCTCAGCCTGCCTTCAGCCTCAGCCTCAGTCTGCCTTCAGCCTCGGCCTCAGCCTCAGCCTGCCTCAGCCTCAGCCTGCCTCGGCCGCAGCATCAGCCTGCCTCAGCATTCAAAATGTGGCCCAGGAATGGAGTTCTGGGAACTAGAAGAACACGAAGTGGCCAGACAGTTGGCTCCGGGCATTCAAAATCATGCCCAGGAATGGAGTTCTGGGAACTTGAAGAGCACGAAGTGGCCTACAGTTGGCTCCGGGCATTCAAAATGTGGCCCGGGAATGGAGTTCTGGGAAATCGAAGAGCACGAAGTGGCCTACAGTTGGCTCCGGGCATCCAAAGTGTGGCCCGGGAATGGAGTTCTGGGAGGTCGAAGAGCACGAAGTGGCCTACAGTTGGCTCCGGGCACTCAACTGTAGCCCGGGAATGGAGTTCTGGGAGGTCGAAGAGCACGAAGTGTGTGACTGTTGATGAAAAACGAGCCCGGTTCTGTTCCCGGTTCTCCAGAATGTGGCCCGGGAATGGAGTTCTGGGAGGTCGAAGAGCACGAAGTGTGTGACTGTTGGCGAAAAGCGAGCCCGGCTCTGTTCCCGGTTCTCCAGAATGTGGCCCGGGAGTGGAGTTCTGGGAGGTCGAAGAGCACGAAGTGTGTGACCGTTGGCGAAAAACGATTCCCGGTTCTCCTCCACGGCACCCGCCCAGACCCCCCTGAGGAGTCATGGTGCTCTCTTTCCTATCAGCAAACGCTGTTAGGTAAAAGGTCATTCAAGGTCTTTCGTGCCTAGGGCCACTCTCGCGAGGAGCCGAGTCTTGAATTCATATGCTGGGCTAGCTACAGCCCTTGTAAGGGCCGCCAGTTGGGCTTCAGTGCATCTGGAGTTGCCTGCCCGACCGGAGAGTGGCCCACAACAAGAGCACCCCTGCGTCTAGCTGCCCTGTTAGTGCCGCCAGCAGCAGGACTTCCGTACTGCTGAAGGTGCTTGCCTGGGCGAAGTCGAGCGGGGTCAGGACGAGCATAACTCCGTTCCCAAGGCGTACGCGGACGCCCTCAGAGCATTACGGAACGCTCTGAGAAGGCCGCAGCACCCGAGACATTTTCCAGAGCCGCGGCGCTTCTGAGATTCATAATGTCTCCTCACCCGATGTCATCGTCATCTTGGCCTTCGTCCTATGGGCGAAGAGGGACCAACAACTCTGACTGTAGGGAAGCACTGTTCTGGCACCAGTGAAGTGGTTGTGTTGCAGTCTGTGCTGCCCGTCGTGGTGCAGCTTGTAGCCCGCAGGAGCGCGACTCGCTGCTCCTGGAGCTCTCCGTGGCCCGCTGCGGCTCAGCGCCGGTGCGGCGGAGCGGGGGGGGGAGGACGACGAGAGTCACGGGAGGGCCATGTGAGACATCGGCGGTTTCGTTTTGCTTCCTCCTCTTCCCTCCTCCCTCCCGTTTTGCCATCCTCTCCTTGTTCTCCTCCTCCTGTCCCTCGTCTTCCTCCTCCTCGTCCTCCTCCTCCTCCTCCTCCTCCTCCTCCTCCTCCTCCTCCTCCTCCTTCCTCCCCTCCTCCTCCTCCTCCTCCATTCCTCCTCCTCCCATTCTCCCTCCCTCCTCCATTCCTCCTCCTCCTCTCCTCCATCCTCCTCCTCACCTCTCCTCCTAACCTCCTCTTATTCCTCCTCCCTCCTCCTTCCTCCTCCTCCTCCTCTCCTCCTCCTCTCCTTCCTCCTCCTCCTCCCCTCTTCCTCCTACTAGCCACTTCCAGGTCTCAACCGACTTTTGTGGCAGCGCTCTTGGAAGTGGCACAGCTGTCACGAGCCAGGGCTGCATGGCACCAAGTTCTTGCCGCGATGGTGCCGCGGCGCTACGCCAGGGGCGGTGCCACGGGCGTTGTGGAGGCCACCGGAACCGAGCTTGGCGCTCGCAGAGCCAGCGGTGCGGGAAGAAAGCGACGCCCTGGGTCCTCGACGCGATCGCCGCGCACGGGGTTTGGGAGCTGTCCACTTCGGCGCCGCCCAAGCCAGGAGCTCGTTCGAGCAAGGGGCCCCCGACCACCAGCACGGCGGAGTCGGGCAAGGAGGAGGCGCTGATGGCGGCGAGGCGGGCACTCCAGGAAGAGCTGATCGCGAACCCGTCCAAGCATGGCATGTCGGCTGAGCAAGCCAAGTCAGTCACCGAAGCGCTCGTTGCGCCACCACCTGACGATGGGACGTTGCCTGCGAAAGCCGATATGGAGAAAAACCCGTGCAGGACCTGCACCTGCGGAGGGCCTAAATCCGGAGCAGGTGCTTGTGGTGGCGCGTAAGGCGCTGGAGGCCAAGCTGAAGGAGCTGGAGGAAGAGCTGTGGCACCAGCAGCAGCAAAGGAGCTCGCCTCCGCGGCTCCCGTTCTCGGCAAAGCGCGCGAGCGCAAGCTCGCCGCCGCCGGTTCGGACGTTTTCTTGGGTTCCATGCAGGAGTTGCTGGGCAAGTGCGAAGCATCGGAGTATCTTGTCGAGCTGTCGGCGCCAGCCACCGAGTTCTGCACCCGCGCCGGCAAGGAGCGCGTCGAGCTGCGCGCAAGGGCCGAGGAGGCAGCTTTTCGCCAGGAGTCTGCAGTTCGGCCTCCTGGCGCTGGCGGCGCCGCAGGGGCCGGCACTGCTGCCGACCCCATCACAATCGAGCCGTTCGATTGGGACGACCCACGGTTGGCAGCCCAAGTCCGAAAGGCATCCCCCGACCTTGACCCATCCAAGCTTGAGGATCGCGACAAGCTCAATCGGTTTCAGGAGGTCCTGGCGCCCGCCAAGCGTCAGCGCTGCCCCTAGTGGAGCAGGCGCTACGAGGCGGGCAGCCTGGACTGGGGAGTCAGGCGGCACGTTCGACTAGGTCGCGCGGACATAGCGGTCGGGATTTTCGCCGCCTTTCGTTCTCGAAGCAGGGACAAGCGCCGCGCTGAAGGGCGCGCGCTGGAGGACCTGCGCATCGTCGCGGCCAACGTCTCCCGACGGTCCGAGGCGCCGGGTTTGTGCGCATGGCGCGCAGAGAAGGGTGCTCAGAGGGAGTCGCCGAACGCGTTTCTCTATCAGGGGCACCGGCGCAAGTTTGACTTCCAGCTCGACGCGGCCACGCGCTGGATCCAGCGCAACATGGAGGCGGGACAGATGCAGCTCGGGAGAGCCGACAGCACTGGCTCAGGATCGCTGGAGTCGTCGGGGGGGGGGCGCAGCCGCTGCGTCGCCCACGCCAGCGCAGGCCCGAGACGCCTCCATCTTCCTGCGCGAACACCTGTCTGAGAGTCGCTGCAAAGTTGTGGCGATCAACGTGGGGCTCGCGCTGCCAGTCTATCTCATCTCGGTCTACCTCGCGACCAAGATCGGGCTGTCGGAGCCCAACATGTCTTTCCTGGGGGCGCTGCTGCAACTGGCGTCGCTGCCCCCGGGGCCCGGGATCATCGGTGGCGACTTGAACCTCGGGCCGACGGACTTGGCGGAGCGGCGCAAGCGCGCGCCCGGCGCCTCGGCCCACCCCATGGAGAGCACGCGCGGACACGCGGCAACAGGGCCCTCGACTTCTCCATTTGCTCCAACCTTCAGCTCCCCCCGAGGCTAGGATCCACTAATGGTGTTTTTTTTTCATGTTATTTTTGTTGCTTGTTTGTTTTTTCTTGTTTCGTTTTTGCGGCGCGCGCTGGACTCGCGCTCCGAACTCATTGCTCATTGCAGTTTTTTGTTGGATTCGGGCGCTATGGTTTTGCCCTCTCCTTCTCGAGGGGGGTGGCTGAATCGCGGGCGCGCGTATGCCCATGGTTGCGCATCTCGCCAGAATGGTTCGTGGCCATGGCGATTGCGCGGGGCGGGGCCCGGTGCATGCCCAACGGCACGCGCGTTGCATGATAGCGGCGGAGTCGTCTTAAACGCGCGGTCATTATTTTGGCGCGGTTTGGAATTGGCCCGCCAGCGCCTTCCCGACATTGCAAAACACTCACAGGTGGCCATTACTGTCAAACGCTAACAAATTGCCATGCGCCGCCCTGCAGGCACTCGGAGGCTTCCTCCCAGTGTCGTGCCCGGGAGGCTCACATAGTGAGTCGGGTGAGTGTTTCTCGGCCATGTCAGTCGCCCTCGGCATCCCTGCGCGCGCTGACAGGGGGCGCTTTCTGCAGACGACTGCCGACGGCCCATCGACCCATCGGCCCAAATTGCGTTGCCGATTAAGGAACTTGCGGGTGCTTCAACATGTATAACAGTTAAGCTGCAAAGGGGACCTTCGCCGCAGACGCGCGCAATATATGCATGGGCCAATGTCCGACCATGTGAGCCTTAAACGGTTTAGAACACGACATTGAGCATCGGCCAGCATATGGAAATATGCATGCGTGGGCGGGTAGCGAAAAACACGTGCATGGGCCAATGAAGAACGAGAGCGATGCACAAGTGCATCCAACATGTGGCAGCGATGACTCGACCGTCAAAATACGTGGCCTGCCTCTCTCGAGCACTGTCTTTGGGACCGGCATTGCCTCGCGGGATTTTCGTGGGGCTTTGTTGGGCTCCCGCGGGTCTCGTGGGGCTCGCTTGTCGGGCTCTCGCGGGGTTCTTGCGGGGCTCTCATGGGGTTCCCCGCAAGGATTTCGCTGGGCGTTCCTCGGGGTTCGCTCGGGGTCTCGTGGGGCTCACGTGGGGCTCTCGCCGGGCTCCCCCAGGGGTTCTCGCGAGGCTCCCGCGGGGCTCTTGCGGGCTCGATTGGGCTCCGTCGGGCTCCTCATCTCCCCTTGTCATCCCCCCTCCTCCTTTCCTTGTCCTCCTCCCTCCTCTAGTCGGGCTCTGTCAGGCTTCGTCGGGCTCATCCTGTCGCCTTTTCCTTCCCCTTTTGATCTCTGTCGTGTTCCGTCGGGCTCCGTATGGCTCCTTCCGGCTCCGTCGGGATCCGTCGGGCTCTCGAAGTCTCCGTTGGGCTCTCATCGGTGGGTCTTGAAACCTTTCGGACTCTCTTGGGCGAAGTCACTCAGGGCTCGCATCAAGAAGCCCACCAGGCAACAAAAAGGCTCTTCCAGGAGGCCGCCCACGAACGACCTAGGAGCGGACCCCCGAACGCCCCCACTAAGGGACCCATCAACGAGCCCGCTAACGAGCCCACTCAGGGACCCACTAACAAGCCCACTAAGGGACCCACTAACGGGCCCACTAAGGGGCCCACAAACGACCCACTAACGAGCCCACAAACGAGCCCACTAAGAGACCCATTAGCCAGCCCACCAACGAGCCCACGAGAAATCTTAAGCGGGACTTCGCACTCGACTGTGGCACTCGACTTTAAGCCGAATCGGCATGGCCACGAACCCTGTGACAGTCGTTAGTGGGGCGCTAGTGGGGAGTGCAGTGGGGGGCGCAGTGCGGACCCCAACGGCCCTCTGAATGCCCCGGGGCCCCTGTTGCCCTGAGGAGCCGGAGGAGCAGGAGGAGGCAGGAGGAGGCAGGAGGAGGAGGAAGAGGAGGGAGGAGGATGATGAGGAATAATAAGATGCAGGTGCAAGAGAGGATGAAGGAGGGCGAGGAGGAGGAGGAGGAGGAGGAGGAGGAGGAGGAGGAGGAGGGGGGGAGGAGGAGGCAGGAGGAGGATGCAGAGGATGGGGGCTGTAGGAGGAAGCAGGATAAAGTAGGAGGAGGAGGCAGGAGGGAAGACGGCCTCGGAGGGCTGGACAAAAAGGGCCCCACAAGGCTCCCTGGGGCCCCCAGATGGCCCCCAAGAGCACCGCAGATGTCTCCAAGAGGTGCCCAGGAATATCTACCAACCGACCCCCTTGTGGTACATAATCCCGTGGGCCTTCTTGGGGGCCTCTTGAGGCCTTCTTGGAGCCCTCTCTTGATTCTTCCTGAGGCCTCTGCCGCCGTCTTTGAGGGGCCCAAGGAGGCTCCCAGGGGGGGCCAAGAGGGCCCCGAGAGGGCCCCGGGGATGTTTCACGGCCGTGGCACATCTCTGGGGACCTCTTGGGACCCTCATATGGCCCTGTTGGGGTCCTGATTTGCCCTTCTTGGGGCCATCTGGAACCCTCTTGGGGCCCTTTGGGGGTCTTGTTGTAGCCCTCCGAGGCCGTGAGAGCCCGACGAGCCCGACGAGCGAACCCCGCGAGACACGTGAGAGCCCGACGAGCGAACCCCACGAGACCCGTGAGAGCCTACCAAAGCCACACGAGAATCCCGCGAGACAGTGCTCATCCAAAAGGCAATGCCCGAGTGAGGCCCTCTGCGCACATGGGCGGCTGGGAAAATGTCGCCACATTCTGGATACACCTGTGCGCAGTTGTCGTGTTACACTGGTCCGTGCATATCGTTATGTACGCCCGCCCATACATGCATATTTCTCTATACCGGCGTATGCGTCATCTTGCCCATGCATAATATATGTTAACTCACAGGCCCAAGCCTCTATTGTTGGCCGTCTGTGGCCATGGCCCCCCTCTGCGACCGAACGTTCTTGTAAATGTTGGAACACGCGCAGGCCCCCTCATCAGAAGTTCAATATGCGTTGGGGGTCAATGGGCCTCCGGAAGCTGTCTGTAAAAAAAACGCCGATTGCCAGCGCGCGCAGGGATGCCGAGGGCGACCGGCAAGGCTGAGAAACATTCGCCCGACTCACTACGGGGCCCCCTGGTCGCGACGCTGGGCGGGGGCCTCCGAGTGCCTGCGGAGCAGTGCATACGGGGAAGGTTTCGGCGGGCGTTTTTTGCGCTTGCGTGGCCGCCTTTGGGCGCGTGCCCGCGACTGCGACCGCCCGCGGGCGCTTCGTGATCAGTTGCGGGTGCTCGTGGGCACGCGTGGAAGGTCTCGCCAACCTTTTTGGGGAGATGTAAACACGCGGGAGTGCTTGCCAGTGCTTCCGCGTGCCTGTGAGCGCCCGTGGTCTCGCATGGCCGCTTGCGGGCGTCTCCCCCAGTAGCTGCGCGCTTCTGAGTGCCCGCGTGCACCCCCGCGCGCGCTGAATGGCGTTGTTATGTTGCGAGCCGCGCGAACTGCCCCCAGCGTCAACTGAAGCCCCGACCCCAGTGCTCCTGCGACGATCCTAGACACTGGGAGAGGTGACAAGCTCTCGGCGGGCCTGGGCTTGGCAGCCCGGGCTGCACTTGGCGCGCCCGTTGCACTCGCGTCGCACGGTCGGCATTCTCGCGCTGCTTCCCACCCCCCCCCGCCCAGGACGGCGCCTCAGGGAGTGGAGGGCCATGCGCGGCCATGGGCCTCAGGCATCTTGCGGCGGGACATTCAGCGCGCGATCAAGGGCTGGCCCCCACGCGCCGGGGGCCACTTGCGCCGGCTGCGCGACATCCACGAGCGGAGGCGCGGTCGCGCTGCAGGGCTCAAGCTGAAGAAAGCGCCGCGCGCGCAGGAGTGGAGCCGCCAGCGCGCAGTCTCGTAGAGTCTGGGGTTCAGGCGCGCGGCCTCGCCGGCAGCGGCAGCTAGGCGGGCGGCGCAGCTGAATGCCGCCATGGCGGGGAAGGGCTTGCCCGGGCCTCCCCGCCTCAATCGGCAACTGCGCGCCACCGATGATTTCGAGACCGGGGCGGGCCAGCGGCCCATTCGCGGCGCGCTGCGCAACTTGTCCGCGCGCGAGGCGCCCGTGGCGCATCGCGCAGGCAGCCCCGCAGCTGCCGGGCACTTGCTGAAGGCGCTCGACGAGCGCGCGGGCAAGCGGCTCCTGCAGGCTGCCCTGGGCCACGGGCGAGTGGAAGGCGCGGGCGTGCACGGGTGCCCAGAAGTGGGGCGGCCGAGTTGCGCTTTCGCCCGCGCGGGGCAGCAGGCTCAGCCATTGGCGCTCGAGCTGCCGGGCGAGGGGCACGGGCAGATCCCGCCGCCCCGCGGCGACGCGGCGGTGGGCCAGGCGACGCAGCAGCGGGGCCCCCATCTGGGCTCATGCTTTTCGCCGCGACGAGGCCCACCCCTGCACCTTATCTGGGATGGAGTTCGACGCGTCGCAGCTGCCCAGGCTTTCGTTGACAGACCTCGGAGAGTGGGCAGGGTTGGCTTGGGCGGGGAATAGATGCATCCCAGGCAGCCACGGGGTCTGCGGCTCGGCTACCAGCCGGAGATCACCATGCGTTGCGCGCCTGGGAGCCTGACCCGTTCGGTGTAAATGTGCCCCTCGCGCTGGTTTCGTTGCTGTCCGAGCCGCCTCCAGGGGGCGGCGCGAGGCCCATCGTGCCGATCTGCCTCTGGCTCGGGTTATGGAGCAGGCTGCGGCAGCCGCTGGTCGCGCAGCGGGAAAGGCAGCTCGACGGCGACTTCTACTGGGGCGGCCTCGGCAAGGCCAGCGATCGAGCTGGGCGCGCCAGCAACTTGCCGGCAGCCTGCCGCGCGCAGACCGACGGCGTTGCGTCTGGCGCTGCGGCGCTGGACCTCAGAAGCACTACGAGCACGTGTCCCGCGACCCCCCCATCGCCCTCGCCGCCAGCGCCGCCTTGCGCGCGCCGTCTTGGCAGGAGAGCGCAGCCCCCAGGGGCGTTCTCGATCCTCGCGCACTCAACGACGCGATCGCGGCAGGCTGCAGCTGCGCGCTCGGACTCGCGAAGCCGATGGTTCACGCTCTTCCGGTGGAGCTGGTGCGGAGGCATCCGCGGGTGAGGGCGCAGATGCCCGTGGGCGACCAGCTCCTGCAGGCGCTGTAGACAGCGCGCCTCGCGGACGTTCAGCTCCCCGCGGCGCCCCGCTTCCTGGTCGATGGGCTCGCGGAGAGGAAGCTGCTGGTGAATTGCGACAAGGCGGGGTCGCCGAGAGGCGACCGGGTGCTGGCCCGGATTTTCGGCGAGGCCTGGGAGGGCGAGCTCGAACGCGCCAGAGGCATCCGCTGCCTTGGCTGAAACGGCTCGTCCGGCGCGCCGCGCAGCGTAGCTGGGCAAAATACGAGATTTGCCAAGGCCCAGAAGCCGACTGATTGGGCGCATGCTCTTAGAGCTGCGGGCGCTTGAGTTGAGAGGGGCTTTCGACGCTCGCCCCTCGGCGACTGCCGTTTGGGGCTCCGCGGTGAGAGAATCGCCAATGATGGCTGCCCGTAAGTTTGAAGGTAGGGTGCCAGCGGGAGCCAGTGCAAGTCTCAGAATGAAGTCAATGAACCGCGGCTTCTGGGGGGCGCTAGCTCTTTCGCGCTGGGGGCGTTCTCGAAGCTAGGGCTAGGGGCTCCACGAGGCGGTGCTTGAGGGGGCCCTTCGGCTCCCAGGCAGAAGTCGCCTTGGAGCAGGTGCACGAACCCAGCCCAAGCCCCCCCACTGGCCCTCGCTCGAGTCGGAGGAGGCATGGCCTCGGCAACCAAGCTTGCGGGCTCTGAAGGAGAGGGAGCTTCGAAGTTCTTCTCCCCAGGACGCGCCGACTAGGTGGCTCGTCGCACGGCTTCGGTCGCATGGGACGTCCTAGCTACGGAGAGAATGGGGGCGTTGGCTTCAGAGAGCCATTGAAGGCCACCGGGCAAAGTCCTGCATGGTAATAAGGCCACTAGGGGTCTCCCTGAGCATGAGCGCAATCTGGTTCGCAGCCTCGCTTCTGGTGCCCATTGGCTTCAGGCGAGGCTGGCCAAGCGTGCGACATCTGGATCTGACAAGCGTTTGCTGCGCGGCGGCAACGGCGCTCTGTTCCACCGTGGGTTCGGCGGCCCCTGCTGAGGCGAGTCGCGCAGGACTGGGCCCCCCCAAGCCTCCTACGGGCCGCTCGGAGAGTCGCCAGTCTGGGGGAGGAGGGAGCGGAGCTGCTTGCCAAATGTTTGGTCCCCTCTCGCGAGCGCTGCTTCGGCGAGCCCGGGGCCCCCGCGGGGCACTGGGTCCGGCTTGCAGGGGCGGGGGGGCCCGCTTTCGTTGACGGATCGGCCTTCCATGCCACATCCGGAGCTCGTCGTCGGGCGAGCTGGGCGGCTGCGCGGGGCAGAGCAGCTCGTTGCTTGCATGCGCGGGGCGGCGCTTCGGACGTAGGGCCCTGACCAGTGGGGGCGGCGCGGGGAAGACTACGCGCCTCTCGCGCGCGTCAGATTTAGTGAGCCACCACGCGGCGGCGGCGACGGCGCCCCGCTGGAAGTCTTCAGCGGTTTCGCTGTTTCGGTCGCTTGTGCCGCCTCCTCGCCCAATGCACTTTACCCCGACGACAGTCGCCGTCGCTCGTGGAAGCTTTGGTGGTCCAAAGTAGGCGACCCGTCCACGACTGCGAAAGTAAGGGCCCACCGAGCTCAGCAGGAAGCGTCGCCCCTGGAAGATTCGTGGATGCCCCGAGGGAATCGCCTCGCTGACGAGTTGGCTCGGAATGCGCCCAGCTGCGGGCAGTGGAAGGGAGTCAAAAACTGACCGCGGCTGCGAGCGGCGCGCGGTGCACACAGCCGATTGGCTGCACCGTGGCGCCATAGTGGGGCCTCAGGTGGAGCTCCTTATGGGGGCACGAAACGCGTTAGGGGCGTGCCGAAATGGGGCGGTGTTGCCATGCGACCCTTCCCGTCGGGGTTTGCGGTGGGGCCCCCTATGGGGCTACGAAACGCGCGAGCCGAAATGGGCCCGGCGGCGCCATGCAAACCCCCCCACTGGGGCCTGCGGCGGGGCGCCCTATGGGGCCACGAAGCGTTCGGAGGGCGTGCCGAAATTGGACGGCGGTGCCACATGACTCCTCCCATTGGCCCTTTTGGTGGAGCTCCCATTGGGGCCGCGAAACGCGCGAGGGGCGCGCCGAAGCGGAGACGCGCGGAGGGCAGAGGAGTTGGAGGAGTAGGAGGCGGAGGAGAGGAGGAGGCGTGACGCGGGGCGCTGTCATTTCAAGACGAGGACCCAACACCGCGGGATGTTCGGGAGAAAAGAAGCGCCCGGGCACGCAGGAAACGCAAGATGCGCCCTGCCCACGCACCCACCGACCCACCCTCGGCCGGACCTGTTCGCGCGCCCGCCCCTGCCCCTGCAGGCGGACGCGCGCTCGCGCCCCCCTCGCACCCGCCCCGGAACCCGCCGGCCCCGGCCCACCCACCGCCCGCCCAACCCGCCCCCCCCATCCTCTGCAAGCCCACGCGCGCGGCCGCCCTCGCGCGCTGCACCACCGGCGCTGCAGAAGTCACCCGCGCACCCGCGCTCCAACCCGCCCTGCCGCCCGCCCGCCGCGCTCCTCGCCGTCTGGCAGAGCGCTGTCTTACTCGGCGGGGGCATCGCGCCACTCGCCGCGGGAGTTTCGCGCAGCGTTGGGCTAGGCAGGTTTTGATGTTGGATGCTGCGGTTTCATGTTGCCTCGCACCTTTCACTTTCTTGTGTTATCTCTCTCTCTCTCTCTCGATTTCTCTCTCTCTCTCTCTCTCTCTCTCTCTCTCTCTCTCTCTCTCTCTCTTTGTTTTTTTTTCTCTCTCTCTCTCTCTCTCTCTCTCTCTCTCTCTCTCTCTCTCTCTCTCTCTCTCTCTCTCTCTCTCTCTCTCTCTCTCTCTCTCTCTCTCTCTCTCTCTCGCGTCGTCGCGCTGGCCGCCCTCTCACCTCGCATCTCCGCTCCTGTCCTCCTTTTCTTGCCCCCCCGTTGGTTTTCCAATCGACCCTCGGACCTGTCCAGCAGCGCGCGCTGGCCACGAGCTCGACGAGAGAGGGTTCCGGCCGCGGCGCCGAGTGACCTCAGGGGGGGGCCAGCGAGAAATCTGCTTGGCGAAGGACCCATCCATGCGCAGTTGTGAATACCGCAATTGCGAATACCATCTTCGCCCGCGCCCCCTACGCGGCCGCGGCCCCCCGCCGGAGCCCGACATGCTCGGGGGCGCGTTCGTGGCCGTTTTCGTGTGCGCCGACGACGACGAGGACGGCGCCCCTCTGAGCGAGGAGCGGAAGCACGAGAGGGTTCTGATAGCCATCAGGGAGGCTGCCACTGGCGCCTTCGGTGGAGCTCCTATGGGGCCACGGGCGTGCCGAAATGGCCCGAGGCCTCCATGCGAACCCTGCCGTTGGCGCCTTCGGTGGAGCCCCCCATGGGGCCACGATCCTCGTGAGTTCTGTGCCGAAATGACCTGAGGCAGCCGCGCAAACCCTGCCACTGGCGCCTTCGGTGGAACTCCCTATAGGGCCGCGATCCCCTAAAGGGCCAAAATCGCCCGAGGCCGCCATGCGACCCCTGCCACTGGCGCCTTCGGTGGAGCTCCCTACGGGGCCACGATCCTCGTGAGGGGTGTGCCGAAATGGCCCGAGGCCGCTGTGCGAACCTTGCCACCGGGGCCTTCGGTGGACAGTCCTACGGGGCTAGGATCTTCGTGACAGGTGCGCCGACATGGCTCGAGGCCGCCATGCGAACCTTGCCCCTGGCTCCTTCGGTGGAGCTCCATATGGGGCCACGATCCTCGTGAGGGGTGTGCCGAAATGGAACGACGGCCACGCGTCCCTTGCCATAGGCGCCTTCGGTGGAGCCCCCCAAGGGGCCGCAATCCTCGTGATGGGTGCGCCGACGTGGCCCGAAGCCGCCACGCGAACCCTGCCACTGGCGCCTTGGGCGGGGCGCCCTGTGGGGCCACGACCCTCGTGAGGGGTGTGCCGAAATCGACTGAGGCCGCCATGCGAACCCTGCCATTGGTGCCTTCGGTGAAGCTCCTGTGGGGTCACACGAAACGCCGTATTGGGCGGGCGAAACGCAGAGGAAAGGAAGAGGGGGAGGGGGAGGAAGGAGGGAGAAGGGACGCAGGGACCGTCTCTTCAAAACGAGGACCCAACACCACAGGATGGTTGGGAACGAGCACCTGCATCCACCTGCCTCCGTCCCCGAGGAGGGAGGGCGATTCCCAGAGTGCCAGCGTGGCACAGAGTGACATCGGGGGTGTAACAGAAACGCAAAAGCAAAAACACAAAAAAAAAAAAAAACATAAAATATTGGAACATAGAAAAAACAACGGGGGAAACAAAACAACAAACAAAACAATATGTAACAAAAAACAAAAATCCCCCTCCTCTTCCTCTTCCTCTTCCTCCTCCTGCTCCTGCTCCTCCCCCTCCTCCTGGTTGTCATTATCCTCTCCGTTTTCCTCCTCCTGTTCCTCCTCCTCCTCCTGCTCCTCCTCCTCTCCTCCTCCTCCTCCTCCTCATCCTCCTCCCCCTCCTCCCCCTCCGCCTCCACCTTCTCCTCCTCCTCGTCCTGGCCCTCCTCCTCATCCTCCTCATCCTCTTCATCCTCCTCCTCCTCCTCCTCTTCTTCCTCCTCCTCATCCTCACCATCGTCATCATCATCATCATCATCATCATCATCATCATCAAAGGCCGCCGCCCGCTCAGGCCTTTCGGAGACTCAGCGGCCTCCAGCCAGAGCCCTCTCCGCCGAGCCCAGAGGCGGAGGGCCACGCAAGGCATCCACCCCGTTCTCAGTGCCGCGATGTCTCGAGGCGCGTGCTCCAGTGTGCGGGCACCTCGCGCCTGATGGAGGACGCTGAGAAGCAGCTGTGCTACGGTCGCCACAACTACGAGCAGCAGACGACGCCCCCCCCACCCCGTGCAGGAGACGCTACGCGACTACTACAGGATGCACTGGACAGCGTGCTCCAAGAAGCTGGACCCGCCACCTCTCATCACGATGCCGTTCCTTTTCCCGAACAACCAGCCTCACCTCATCGAGACCCACGCCCTCTCGACCAATCTCGCGAAGTCCACGAACCCAGACAGCCTCGCGCTCTACGCCACTTTCGTGATGATGGGGAACCCAGCCACGTACCACATGAAGCTCCTGACGGGCCAGCACTCAACGGAGCATTTCAAGCACCTCATGAAGCTAGAGTTCGTCGACTTGAATTACACGATCTACGCGAATCCAGAGGATCTCTTCCCCCTCGTCTATTTCGCGACTCCGCTGAAGATGAATTTCTGGCAGAACATCGCGAATTTCGACCTGCTTCCGACTCCAGCGCTCCGACGGGCCCCGTGCCCCACGCCCATCCACAACCACCTAGCGTTCTTGCCAACTCACCACGCCCGCCACGCACCCCGCACGACCCACCCACGGATGGCGATCCCGACATACGACCACCACAGGCTTCGCTCAAGCCGATCACCATCTTGGGTTGGAACCCCTTCTCGCTCAAGGGCGAACCAGGCCGATTCGACCTCATCTCCGACACGTGCCGCAGCTACCAGGCCATACTCTGTGTCGGCACTAAGATACGACAACGCACTCCCGACGCACCTCACCACGTGGACGAATCCTTGCATCATCACTGGGTCCACTTCGGATGGGGCCGCGGCACCCACACTAACAGCTCTGCGGGCTGCAGCATAGCTCTGGCCAAGCGCCACTTCCGACGCAGCGACATTGTCAAGATCCTCCACCCACCGACACCCGACCTCCGCGGACGAGCTGGAGCAGTTGAAGTACACAGAGGACCACTACGCATGCGCTTCGCCACTGCCTACTTCCCACCACGCCCCAACGGACCTGGACAACATCGAGCTTGGCGCCATGGATGTCAACGACTCTGGTCCTGGGTGCTCACCGCCGTGCACGACGCCCCGTCCCGTGTCACGCCGATCCTCTTCACGGACCTCAACCAGGGACTGGGCCGCCGAGCGCGGCAGCCTTTTACAGACACTTCCATCGGCCCACACCAGGGAGGCGACGAGACGGAGTTCGGCAGGCACGTCCACGACCAGATGTTCCGCTACGAACTCACGGCCTACAACACGCACGCGGACGTCGGCTACACGCACTATGGGCCCAAACGATCCCGCTCGCGCATCGACTACTTCATTGGCCCCGACAACGTCACCGAAATCATCAAGTATATCCGCCTCAACTGGAAGATCCACAGTATCCTACGGTGCCTCCACCACGTCCCCGACCACATCCCAATGGCCATGCAGCTCAAGGTCCCTGTCAGCAGCGGCTCTCCACTCCAGCACCACATACCTTGGGACTGGGGCCTCCTCGCAGCGGGGCTTCAAGTTGGACACCAGCGTGCCACCGTCATTCAGGACGTCGTCAGCACCATCGAGTCCCACCGCGAAGCCTTTCGTGCCATAAAAATGAACCAAATCCCTACCAGACACAACGCACTGCTGGCCCACATCATCCGCGAGTGCAGCCGCAAGTACTACACCAAGGAGGGCCAACAACCACACTGGTACCAGCAGGCACGCCACGACCGCTTGGACCTCCTCAAGCGCCGAGCACACCACAGAGCGCGACGCCTCTCCTTCAACAGCACCGTCCTACGCGACATTCAACATCAATTACGAGCCCATCAACGATGGATGGATTACTGGTGGAAGGCAAGTCTGGACCAGGACATACGAGACGCATGGGCATCACGTGACCTCTCTCGCGTGGCTCACCTCACCTATTTACGCGCGGGCCGCCGCACTGGACCACGACGACGCTCATACCTTGCGCTGCCGTCTACGCGCCCCACAGCCGCTGAGTACACCGCCGCCCTCGGCGAACTGGCTATCAACGGAGGCATGACGGCCGCCCCCGCCTACGTCAGCATGTACATCGACGACCCCACCACCATCCCGCGCATGCTCGAGTGCGCCAACGACTTGGCACCGGTGGGGGAATTTACTGGTGCACCCGACACTGCCGACGTCGAGGCCGCCGCCGAGGAGCTAGAGCACATCCAGAAGCGTCTGTGGCGAGAGAAGCGCCGCAGATACAACCCGCCCTGGGCATGGCCACTCGAGATCACCATCATGCTACTCAACCCGCAGTACTTGACTCGACCAGGCCTCCAGCAAGTAGGACTGGGTCACACCGACGCCGACTACCAACACGCCGACCCACTCGCCCACCACATCAGCCACCCGAGCAAGCGCAGACTCCAGCTCGACCACGCCCACTGCGACACCATCATCCAGACCTTCGTCAACCTACTTGCCCAAGTCCATCGATGTGGATCCCTACCAGCTCAAGCCGTGACCAGTCATGCAGTTGCGATCGGCAAGAAAGGCAAGAGCCCCACTGGCAACGCCATCACCGACATCCACACCAGCGTTCGTTTGCTTCATTGTTTTGATCATTTTTGGCGTCTCTATCTCCGTGTCGGATTAGTCCAATATGGTGCGCCCTACGCACCACCATCATGGGCCTACGGCGGCATCTACTCTCGCCGACGTGAGTCTCTCATGTTGATTGCCAAGTTGCTGATTTGGAAGTTACGCGCCGCCCGCCTTTCCTTCATTGCGAAGTCTTATGATATGAGGAACGCCTTCGCCACGGGCGACCACCAGAGGCTCCTCGCCGCTCACGCTGTTCGGTGCACGGACGAGCATTTTCATCCCCTCCTTGAGCAGCACCGAGCCGAAGCGGTAGTTTACCTCCAGGCATCCGACACTAGCCTTGCCCTTCGGCCAGGAACAGGAGGAAGGATGGGAGATTCGAATGAACCAGAGCTTTTCATGGAAAGTTTTTATCCTTTGGTGTCCAGGTGGAATGAGGAGATGGCCGAAGTTCAAGGAAACCCGTTTCAAGTTGTCTGCCCTTTTACTTCTGTGCAGTTCGATGCGAACCTGGGCGCGTTCATAGATGACCTCTTTAAGATTCTGCTGGTGCCCGACGGCACCGCGCTCCAGGCCCTTCAGCTAGATAAGATCGACAACAATTCGCTATCGGAGGCCCTGAACTTAGGCGGGCACGCTCAGAATATAGGTAAGCAGGACACCCTCGTATCTCTTGGAACTCATGGGGCCACCAAAGACGCAGAACGTCACATATCTGGGAATGCTGTTCAGGATCTTATCCATCTTGGGGGATATGTCCACGTCTCGAACAACAACAGACGTGAACTCGAAGCTAGGCTCCAGTCGTCCAATGTTGGATGGACGCGTTTGGGTAACTATTGGTTCTCAGGAGGTCCTTGGAAGGCAAAGCGACTTTCTTTCCTCTCGAACGTTGCGGGACGTCTCTGGTCGGGCCTGGAAAGCTATGTACTTCGTCCTCGGGAATTTCATCGTCTACATAGTTCGCTCGCACGCACACTTAGAGCTATGATGCAAGGCAGGGCACACACCGTCGATGACCAGAACACCCACCACTCCCTCACCACTCAGCAGGTGTTTAAGAAGTGGCAGATTGCACCGTCGGCCATCGAACTTCTCGTGCGCAGGCTCAGCTGGTGGCATAGTATCATCCGCGACCCGACCCACCATGGCCAGTTTCTCGCTCTCTTTTTGTTGGACGATGTCGGTTCGAGCAGCAGGCGGCCACAAGCAACCGCCCTGTCAGTGCGGCCACCCTCAGTGAGCAGGGTATCATCGCTGGCGGCTCGAGCATTTACCCGTGGGCACAGCAGCTCGCGGACGATCTTCTTTGCCTGGCTACACACCCAATAGGCGAGAGCTTTCAGGAGGTGTGGCAGCCGACCGTGGTAAAACATTGTGGGAAGACGAACACGTTCGAGAGACCTTTCTGTATTGCGACGTTCGAGCACTACGGGCCTCCTACTGGACCTCCCAATGGGCCCCCCCAGGACACATCACCCTCAACGACTCCCTCCCCTCTGCGAATGCGCTCGCCGAGACCGACAGCGATGGCGAAATCAACGAACCGTTCGAGTGCACGATCGAGCATTGTGGTAGGCGCTTCAACGCGTTGAAACAGCTCGTCACGCATCAAACTAAATCGAGGGGAGTGGGACATGGTATGCCGTCTATCTTAACTACATTACAGGTGGACAACAGATGCCTAGTATGCAGCGCAACATTCCCCAACAGAGACCATGCAGTACGACACTTAAGGCGGGCCTGGCATGCGGGCCGATGTATACCTGAACTTGCTCACCATGTTTATCCCTGGGTTCCAGCCACATGTACTACATGCACTACATGCCCTCTTCGTGAATATGATCTAGATCCCGCATGTCATCATGAATACCAGGCCCCCGAACAGCTACGGAGACACCTTCTCTCTCACCCCCCGCCGTCGCCATCGGGTTCCCTGCTCAAACCAGCTCTCAGGACGGAGTTCCGCTCGACTCGATCGAGCCCAGTGTTGCGAGTTTCCCGCCATCCACAGCACCCGCGGCCGCGAGTGATCGAGGACACCGCTGGTGTACGGGCAGGGCTGCGTCGATCAGCCGACCTTATCCTGAGGCCAGGTCATCCGCTCGACGTACGCCGACAGCTCCGCAGGGCCCCCCGACGTGCAGACACGCCAGTGCCCCCAGCTTGTGAGCCCGTGAGCAGCGAGGTCAGAGCTTCGACGCCTACACTCCCACCGCTTCCTGAACAGCATGACGGCAGCCGCGGCCACCAGCGAGGAACGAGCAGCAGGCGCGGCGACGGCGCCGCCCGCGGGGAAGGGCCCTCCGCCGACGCCAGCCAAGGCGTCTCGGGCGCCCTGGCGTATCCCCCTGGACTCCTCAGCGGGCTCCAAGGGATCTGGCAGCGCCCCCAAGCCAGGGGGGCCACCGCAGGCCAAGGCGCGCCTGCGATCGCCTCCAGCGCGGCAGCCGCTAGCAGGCCATCGCTCGAAGTCCCCGCGCCCCCCAGCGGCCGCGGACGAGGACGAGGGCGAGGCCGCAGCCGCGGGCGCGCAGGGCCTGCGCAGGAAGCGCAGGGGCGGCCGCAGGGCCAGGCGCGGCGCGCACAACGACAAGGTCTGGAGCAGCAAGGACAAGAACCTTCTGAGTCTCTTGCGATCCACGCTGAAGCTGCTGCTCCAGACCACCCACAAGACCAGACTCAACAGCAGCATCGGCATCGACACGTACACGGTGAGCAGCAAGCACCCCGTCATCGACGGGATCACGAACGAGCTCGAGGGCTACAAGCAGCTCCTCGATCAGCTTCGCAGGAGCGGGGAAGCCGCCGACAAGGCCAGGCTCAAGGAGATCGGCTCTCCCCCCCCAGCGCTGGGCCTCGCAGCCCTCGAGAGCCTCCAGAAATGCGACATCGGGGGCTCGCTCAAGGCAGAGATCGCCACGTACCTCGAGAAAGTACAGCCGTTGGACCCAGACGCGGAGGTGGAAATCTCCAAGGACGATCTGCAGACCGCCATCAGCTTCATACGGCTCGAGAGTTGTTTCGACACGGACAAAATGAAGCTCATCATCGGGGCCCCAACCTGGGAGGGGCGCCTCATCATTCAGAAGGCGCTGGCCTCAGAGGGATCGGCTCAGCATCACCGCGGAGTGGCGCCAGCAGGATGGCTCGAGGAAGAAGTGGCTCATTGGTTGGAGACTCTCGAGCAGTAGCAATTCGTTTCGTCAGAGGTGAATCCCTGCCTGCGTCCAGGAGCGGTGTGACAGTCCACCATATGTGTGCCGCTCCCCTCACGCCACCAGTTTCTTTAGACACGCCAGCGCCATCTCAAGGCACGCCCGTTTCAGCGCCCATGGCAAGTACAGCCCAGCCAGTGCTCGTGTCGCCCAGCCTGCCAGCGCAGGTTGCGCCACTTTCAGACTCTGTGCTTTTCCAACGCCCGCGTGCCACTGACGCTTCGCCAGCACCCGTGCCTGTTTCTTTGCTAGCGCCAGTTGAAACCCCTTCAGCGCCATCGAGTGCGCCCGACCAGCCGAGTAGCACGCAGGCCCCGTTTGAGTTTGACGCCGAAGATGAGGCGGCACACTTTTTCTTCTTATAGATGTCTTCCGTTACGAGGCAGCGCAGCGCAGCCCCCCTGTGCCAGCACCCTCGCGACAGCGGCCCAACGAACGGGGCTTCACGAGTTCCATGGCACTCTGCGGCGGATCATTCTTTTTACTATTGCAAGCTGGCTCCAGTTTGATTGGTCCTGATGCCGAGTAAAAAAATCAGTATCATCATCATCATCATCATCATCATCATCATCATCATCATCATCATCCTTGTCTTTATCCTCCTCCTCCTCCTCCCCATCCTGTTCCTCCTCCTCCTCCTCGTCCACCTCCTCCTCCTGCTCTACCTCCTCCTCCTCCTCCTCCTCCTCCTCCTCCTCGTCCTCCTCCTCTTCCTCCTTCTCCTCCCCCTCCCCCTCCTCCTCCCCACTCCTTCCCCTCGCTGTCGAAAGAAATATTCATAATTCGGAATCCTCATCCGTCTTCTTCTCATCCCGCCCCCCCCCATTGAGCCACGACGAGGTATGTGATTCGAGGGATCAGCCCTTCCAAATCCTGGCCGTCTGATGGATCCGCCCGCGCGCCCGAGCCCACGGACCACTCGTTTGGGACAGGGGCCGCTCCCGAGGACCTGCAGGAGAGGCCGATTCCTGGGACCGAATGGACTTCCTCGGCCCCCAGAGTCAGAGGAGGAAAGGGTGCCCATGACTCTGCCCTTCCCTCGCTTGCCCCGTGTGGGACCTCCTGGGCGGCCCTCGTCGCCGCTGGATTCGCCTCGGCATCCTGGTCAGAGCACACCCCGGGAGAGGTCAGGGGAGTGGCGATATCTCAACGAGGAAAAATCCACCCCGACCCCGATAATCGGCGTTTGCTAAACGGCCCCGTGCGTTTACTAAACAGCGCTTTCTTGTTCGATTCCTTCGTCGGGTGCGTTTACTAAACGGTTGCGTTGTCGGGGTGCTTATATTCGGGGTGGATCTCCGGCCCTCTAATATCGGGACTTTGTGGTGCTTCCCCACGCAAGCGGCGCGGTGGCTGCAGCGTGTGGTGAGTCGGTGGGAATTTTCGGGGTGGCCGCGCGGTTTTTGGGGACGCGGGTCTCTCCCTCGTCCTCGCTCGGGCGTGCGGCATGTTTTTCTCGGCGAGGACGATCGAGGAGCATCGAAACCTCCTCTCCCTCCTCCCCCTCCTCCCCCTCCTCTCCCTCCTCCCCCTCCTCCTCCTCCTCCTCCTCCTCCTCCTCCTCCTCCTCCTCCTCCTCCTCCTCCTCCTCCTCCTCCTCCTCCTCCTCCTCCTCCTCCTCTCCTGTTCCTGCTCCTCCTCCTCCTCCTCCTCCTGTCGCTGTCGCCATGGGCATGGGAGTCCCTCCCAGGACGCTTGCCAACAACATCAGCGCCAACAACATAAGCGCACGAACTCGGAAAGTGCACGGGGAATGGACGTCCGTGGCCAGTTTGAGACAGATCCCCATCCACATGTTTGATATCGTCTTACCCCGATGCCGATCTTGAGGATTCCCTCGGTTTCTGAGGGCCTGTCCCCAAGATTGTCCTCGGTGTTTGCTCGCCCATCTTAGGGATAGGGATACGTTCGAGGCCGGTTTGTCCGAGCGACAGCGGGTTCTCCGGGGATGTCCCTCTGGCGGGGTGGGCGGGGCCTCCGCGGTCCCAGAGCCGCGCGGCGGCGGGCCGCGCTGCGGAGAGGTCCCTGGGGACGTCGAGGTCATCGCGCGGTACCTGGCATCGTTCGGACGTGTGCACGTCTTCTGCTCGGCACGAGCAACAAGGGCGCCCTCGAGGGCGCGAAGTTGTTCGCGCTTCGCGTTTCGGCTCCGATTCCCCCTCGTCCTCCTCTCCTCCCCTGGGAGGCGGCGCGAGAGCGCGAAGTTGTTCGCGCTTCGCGCAGCGCGAAGCGCGAAGCGCGAAGTCGGGAGCCCTTGAACAATGAAGGGTGCGGAAAAAATGGGTACGATGCCCAACAGCAGTTCCTGTTCATTCATAACAGGACTCGCTGTCGGTGTCGCCGCGGCCTGTGTCCATTTGAGACAGAAGGCCGCCTGCCCAACAGCGGCCGCTGCTTGTTTGAGACAACATTTGTTGTTGGGCATTGTACCCAGAAGTTCCGTACCCATTTCGGGTGTCCAAGTTTCTGGCGAGGACGATCGACAAGCATCTCGGATAATTTTGCGAAACATAGTCGCACGACATCGAGACATGCAGGGAGAATGGACGTCCGAGCGATAGCGGGGGGATGTCACCGCACCGCTTCGAGACCCCCAAGACATGTTGGGGCTATCCCAAGGTCGGGCTAGGGAACGATCCCAGCTGGATGCTCACATGTCCAGCTTCCAGGAGCCGTTTAGAGCGTGGTTCTTCTGACCCCACATCTGCCCCTACCCCACCTCTGCCCCGAGCTGGAAAGCATCCCGAGGCGAGAAAATCTGCAAGAGCCCACGAAAACTCTCTCCCCCCCTACCCCCTTCCGAATGGAACTCCTGGGAGGTGAAATTCAGCATCGGCGTTGGTAGGTCCGTGGTCGACCACTGGCCTAATCCAGCAAAATCCTTGTTTTACCGGCTTAATCCCGTTTAATTCGGCCTGATTTGTTTGCACAGTCAAAAGTGATAGTAATGACGGTAGGCTTCCCAAGCGTACCCTTGCATTTGTGCATCTGCGGCCCATATTCGACCACGTTCCATGGGCGGCCTTGCTCGAAAAACTTCGGCATGGGCGTCCAAGGCCCTTGCATCCTCACCGCGCATCCTTACTATCAGTTTTAACTGCAAGCTGGCCTGATGAGGCTTACCGGCCCCTTAATCGGGCCCAACAGCCCTTCTCACGAAGACTTCGAGGCGGCGGAGACGTCTTCGCGTTAGGCAAACATCAGCGGCGAGCTTGCTGCGTTTCTGCGGCAAAGAAGTAATAAACCGACGTAGGGACAAAAGGCGGCAAGTTAAGCTTGGTGAGCGTAGATTCAAGGAGCTGGGGCGCCAGAGAAGACAGGAAAGAGAAAGCAATGCCCGATTGGGCGCAAGTTACACGCACACCAGGTTGGGGAGGGGGTGATGGAGAGAAAAAGGTCGAGCTCATCCTGCGTCCTGTCTCTCGTCTCGTCCTTC
>CAUYUJ010021846.1:17500-88824 GCA_963575745.1 Prorocentrum cordatum | reverse complement strand
AGCCAGGAGGGAGATCAGCTTGTCGCTCGGGCGCCGTAGGTGCGTTTTTTCTGTTCGCTGCTTCGTGGATCCATTCGCTCGGCGTGGGCCCATGCAGCCCGCTGTTTGGAGCGGTGTGAAGGCTGCCTTCCTCTGGCGAACCCCGCGAACAACAATAACAACCACAACAACAACAACAACACCAACAACAACAACAACAACAACAACAACAACAACAACAACATCAGCAACAACAACAACAACAGCAGCAACAGCAACAACAACAGCACCAAACGCAGGAGCAACAACAGCATACATAAACACAGCAGCAACAACAACAAACAAGCAAACACATCATCAACAACGACAATAACCACAACAACAACAGCAGCAGCAACAGCAGCAACAACAATCATTTTCAAACGGTTCGCTCCTAACGGATCGCGTTCCATTCAACACGTATATCCCAGAACTTCGATACCCGCTCTCTTCGTTTTCGATCGTACCCCCTCAGGGGTATATCTTTCTTATCTGCAACGTGTATTTCGTACAGCCCCTAATGCAAGGGAAGAGAGGACGGATGGAAGGAAGGGGCAAGGGGGGAGAGGAGGAAGGAACACGAGAGAGAGAGAGAGAGAGTAGCAGGAGGGGGGCTAGGAACAGAAAGCTTCGGGCAGATTGGGCGGGTAGGCCCTAACGGGCGGGTCTGGAAGGCGGGCCCAGGTGGCCAGGTCGAGCAGGCGGGTTGCTGAAGCGTGCGTCCTGCATGAATGGCGAGGAAGTCTCTAGCGATAGCGCGATCCCCACATGAATGGTGAAAAAGGCCAGAGCGAGAGCGTGATTCCTGGGTGTCGAGGGCGCGGCGTCTGAATAAGTTGCGGGGAAGACCCACGCGAGAGCGAGATTTCTGCATACATTGTGAGGACGTCCCGCGCGAGAGCCGGATTTTTCAATAAACTGTGTGAAAGTGTCTGGCGGGAGCCGTTGTTGTTGTAACTCGGGGGCCAGGGGCCCAATTCTGAGACCCAAGGCCTTCCATGAGAAAACACCAGGTGCGAGCCCCAGGAAGGGCGCTTCAATTGAACAAAAAAATCATGTGCCCCGGGTGATCTTGGGCCGGCGCGGGGGCGTTCAGAGGCCGTCAGAAACAGGGAACCGGAAAACGGTAAGCAGAAAGGAAAACGGAAAACCGAAAACGGCACCAGACAACCAACACCGAGACAAGGAGAACAAGCAACGAAAACCGGAATCCGGAAACCAGAACCCAGAAAACGGAAACCCAGAAACGGAATATGGAAACCGGAAGTCGGAAAACGGGAAGAGGAAAGCGGAAACCGGAAACCAGAAATTGGAAACCGGAAACAGAGACCGGAAACGGGAAAACGGACACCGGAAACCGGAAAAAGGAAACCAGAAAACGGAAATTGTAAACCGAGAACCAGAAATTGGAGAGCGGAGACAGGAAGCCAGAAACCGGAAATTGGAAGCTTAGAGCGGAACGCTGAAAGCGGAAACTGGAACCGACCGGAAAGCGGAGAACGGAATTCTGTTTTCCGATCGGGTTTCTCGTTTTCCGTTTGCGTCCTGGGCCGGCGTTTTTGTTGACCAGAACCTTTTGCGGAAGAGTTTTGTTGCGGAGCCGCGCCGCGGTGGCGCAGCGCGCGCCGCTGGCACACGTCGATTTTTTGCCGAACCGCGACGTGCCACATCTGATGGACATGTTTTCCACCACTAGGAGGGGGAGGGTGTCCTCCTCCTCCTCCTCCTCCTCCTCCTCTCACCTCCTCTCTCCTCCTCCTCCTCCTCCTCCTCCTCCTCATCATCATCATCATCATCATCATCACTTCCTCCTCCTCTCTGTCCTCCTCGTCGTCCTCCTCCTTCCCCCTCCAACTTATGGTGGTGGTGGTGGTGGAAAACAGACCGCGGCGTGCCACATGCGGTCTATGATGCTCCAACCTACTTCAGCCTTGATCGCCAGAGAGAATCTCGAGCGCAAAGAAAATGCCGACATTGGAGGGTTTTCGCGCGTCGGGCCCTGGGAGGCGATGCTCGTTCGGCGCTGTTTCGGCACTGGTTCGACACTTTCCGGATGCTCGAAATGATTTCTCGGATGTGGTCTTTGGCGCCGGAGGCGCCGCCGGAGGGCCTTAGGTGCGGATCCAAGAAATCCGCGCGGAGCGCCAAAAGTTTATGTTTACGTGGTTTTTTCTTCTTCTAACAGAAGGCGAACAGCGCGGCGCAGAGCACCCAGACCCCCGACGTAATGATTTGTTCATTGCGTCGACCCCCAGAGGTCCCGACCCTTTCCCCATGACCAGCTTTGCATCCCGAGTCCTTTTTTGACGTTCCCGAGGCCCGGTGGGGGCCCCCGGAGGCCGAAAGTTAAGAAGGGCCTTCCGTCATGATTTTTTGCATGGCTCGAGGGGGTTTGTCGAGGGGGTCTGGGTTTTTCATGACTCGAGGTTTGTCGAGGGGGTTTGTCGAGGGGGTTTGTCGAGGGGGTCTGAGGCCAGCTCTCTGGCTTCGCCGGGGGGCGGGGGGCGCTCGTCCGAGGGCGCGCGCTCTAGATCAAGCAGTGGCGGAGCGCCCTGGCCCGCCTACAGCCCTACCAAACAGAGTTCTGAGAACCTCTTGCGGTTCCCACGAAGTGCTCTTAGAACACTTCTGGCGGGAACCTGTCATGTTTTCTCCCACCGGGCTTCTGTTCCGAGAGCAGCGTGTTTGTTCTTAGAACAGCTTTGGGTTCTAAGAACATGCCATGGTGTATTATATATATAATATATATATATATATATATATATATACATATACATATATACATATATACAGATACACATATATAGGAATGCCGGGACGGCCGGCCCCTGCTCAACTGGAGCGCCCGCCCTGTCGGCACTCCCGCGGCGCCCGTGCGCCCTCGCGTGCTGACCCCTGCGGCCGGCCCGCCCTCTGAGCTCGGCGGCTCCGCCGGCGGCCGCGGCGCCCCGCTCTTGCCCGCCTGTTCCTCGGGCCCCCCTCGGGCGATGAAACAATCATTCGCAGGCGATGTTTCTCCCCCAATCCCCGAGTTGCGCCCGAAAAGTCTGGCCGCTCAGAAAAATTGGAAAACCCTGGGATACACCCCAAGGGGGCTATTCGGACGCACCCCTATCGAGGATGGGCACCCCCCCATCGTATATCCCAGGGTTGGGCCCCAAATTTCTGGTCCATTCGGAAACCCCACGAAGCCTGGGATAGGGGTCGACATATCCCTTGCTAATCATGGCGGGAGGCTTTTCGCCGTCTTCGGCCTCTGGGGGCCTATTTGCCGGACCTCGGGGCCGTCCAAAAACGATGCAGGATGAGGCGATGAAAAAATCATGACGGGAGGCTTTTCGCCATTTTCGGCCTCGGGGGGCCCTTGCTGGACCTCGGGACCGTCCAAAAACGATTCAGGATGACAAGCTGGTCCCGGGGAATATAGGTCGAACCCAGAGGGTTGTAGGTTCTAAATCGTAGAACGTGGAAAAAACACTCCATGCGAAGAGAAAATAGAACGTAGAAATTAGAACGTAGAACGTAGAAATTAGAACGTAGAACGTAGAACGTAGAACATGCACATGCCACTGAGATCGCACACAAAACGTAGATGTAGTAGCTCATTCCCTAATCGAATCCTTTCTTCTGTAGTTTTTCTCTCATGCAGCCATTTCGGCTCGAGGCCGAAAGGCCAGGACGGCCTCGAGGAGGCCAGGGCGGCCTCGAGGAGGCCAGGGCGGCCTCGAGGAGGCCCAGGAGAGGCCAGAGGAGGCCTAGGAGAGGCCAGAGGAGGGCCAGGAGGAGAGGCCAGAGGAGTGCCAGGAGGAGAGGCCAGGAGCCAGAGGCCAGGAGCCAGAGGCCAGGAGCCAGAGGCCAGAGGAGAGGCCAGGAGCCCAGAGGCCAGAGGAGAGGGCCAGCATGTCGAGAAAGCTAGGGGCAGAAAAAGAAGATGAAGCCGCGGAGCTCAAATCAGTGCTGCTGAAGCACATAAGACGCGCCGAAGACGTAGACTACTGCCTCGATCTCGAGGCCCGCGCCGTCGTCGTCGTCGTCGTCGTCGTCGTCGTCGTCGTCGTCGTCGTCGTCGCCGTCGTCGTCGTCGTCGTCGTCGTCGTCGTTATCGTGCACCCTCCCCCTCGACAATCTCCTCCTCCTTCTCCCCCTCCTCCCCCTTATTCTTCTTCTTATCCTCCTCCTCCTCCTCCTTCTCCTCCTCCTCCTCCTCATCCTCCTCCTCCTCCCTGCCCCCCTCCCGTGTCTCCCATTGCTCCTGCTCGTCCTCGTGCTCCTCCTCCTCCTCCTCCTCCTCCTCCTCCTGTTCCTCCTCCCGCTCCTTCCCCGGTCCCTCCCCGCCGCCCCCTGCCGCAGGGGAGCGCTGATGCAGAGAAGCTGGTGAAGCAGGCTCCCTTGCTTAAGGGCATCCGTGCGGTTATTAGTCCAGCTAGCACGGTGGCCAGAAAGAACTTGCAGTCTATCTTACTTGCAGTGGCTGAGGACAGAGAGGAGCGCTGGAGGCTGGACGACACGAGGGAAAGCTGGGCAGAGGACGCCAGCGAGCAAATAATAAGAGGCTGTCGCCAGGCCCGCTGCTCGATGGCGGGGGTGATAGGGCAAGTAGGAGGCGGATTGGATAGCTGGCGGATGGCATGCAGGATGGAAGAGGGAGGGAGGACGCGGTGGGTAGGGGGGATCGAGTAAAGAGGGGCCGATCGCCAGGATGCTCCCGCGTGGGGCTGGCGGGTCCGAGCGATGCTCCGCCGCATCAGCCAGATGGAGTTGAAAGTCAGGCGGCGCGGGGGGGGGGAAGCGGGCGAGGGCGATGAGGAGGAGTCAGGGGTAAGGAGACGCCGCCTGACTGGTTCAAGGAGCACTTCCCATCACCCCCCCCCCCCCCCGTCGCGCAGGGGCAAAGGCAAGCCGCCCGACTGGTTCAAGGAGCACTTCCTCGAGGCCGCCAGGGATGAGGAGGATGGGGAGGGATCGGAAGGATGAGACGATCAGAATGAGAGAACGATGAGCATGAGAAGGATGAGGAGGATGGGAGTATGAGGCAGTGAGAGGTTACAGACGATCCTCTGCTTGCGTCCACCTCCCCACTCACCTCCCTGTTTGCCAGCCGCCCTCGCCCCCATCCTTCGGGCGGGAGGGCAGGAGCTTCGCAGTCTCGAGTGCGCCAGCGAGTATTCATACGAGTGGGACAAGGCCAAGCAGGACGGTTGGCGGTGGGGCCTCCTTCCCCTCCTCCCTCTCCTCCTCCTCCTCCTCCTCCTCCTGCCCCTCCTCCTCACTCGGGCAAGGGAGGCTGCGTGCGGGGTGAGACCGAAGAAGCCGCCTCAGTACGCGACGAAGCATTACGAGGATGAGGATGGGGATAAGGTACAGGCGGAGTGGGAGGACGGCACTGCGTGGACAGTAGCGGGCGTCTCGGCAACAGAGTGGCGGGAAGCAAAAGGAGAAAAAAAGAAAAAGGAGCCACTGTACTCTTATTCCACGGGGGACGAAACTTGGACCTTGACACGGTGCACGAGGGATCAGGGGCAGAAACGCTTCCTGGCGATCTGGAAAAACGCTTCCATGTTCGGTCAGTTGACGCTTCAGGATTATTTCGTGAATCCCGAGTCCAAGATGAGGCAGTGGGCCGAGTCAGCGTCCAAGGGGAGACTCACCAAGGAGGGGTTTGAGAAAGCAAAGGCCGAATACGCCAAAGAGATGAAGAAGGGCGCAGCCGTGATGAGGAGGCCCGCTGCCAAGAGGCCAGCTGCTTCAACCGCCGAGGGCGGCGACCCAGACGGTAGCGATGATGAAGATGGCGACGGGCCGAAGAGGAAGCCAGCAACAACGGTGGTCAAACCCGATGAAGAGGACAAGGCTGCAGTGGATGATTCGAGCGATGACGCTCCAGAACGCGACGGCGGCAGCAGCGAGGACGAAGACGACGAGCCAAAAATCGCGAGGAAGAGGCCGGCAGGATCAAGTGAAGGGCGAGACTGAGGAGAATAAGGGCGAGGAGGAGGAGGACGGGGAGGAGGGCGAGGGAAAGCCGCCAGAGGGGAAGACACGCGGCAAACCCAAGGGCAAGGCAAAAGGAAAAGCAAAAGCAAAAGCAGGCGATAAGGCAAAGGCTCCGAAAAAGAGAAAGAAGGGCTCAGAGGACGAGGAGGCGAAAGCAGGCGGCAGCGGCGACAGTCCAGAGAAGGCAGAGGAGGCAAAGAAGACGAGACCCGCAGAGAAAGAGCAGGATGGCGCCAAAAAGAGGAAGCTTGAAAAGAACGATTCTAGCGGTTCTTCCTGCAGCATGGGCAGCGGCTTGTTTTGATTGCTAGAAGCTGGGATGATGAAGGAGAGATAGTGCGAAGGGGGTTGATGCGTGAAGCTTTTAGCGGCAAGTGGTCATCACAAAGGTTGCAAGCCATCGCATTGCTCTTGTTGAGCGGGAGCTCATGAGGAAGTTGAATCGAGGTGGAGTCTGAGACAGCAGAGGTTTGAGGGCGAGGTAAGGAGGACGAGGTAAGGATGAGGACCAGACGCGCGACTGCGCGATGCGGCTTCGCTCCGTCGGGGCGCGCCTGCGGCTTGCAGACATTGCCGCGCTGTGCGCGCGCTTCGGACAAAAACAATGCGAAACCTAAATCGTCTTTAGCGTCGTCATCACGCACGGCTTTCTCTCCGAGATCGTTCGATACGTTTCGGTCCAAGTGCCCCCTGCAGGGGCGCGCGGACCCCCCCCCCCCCCCTTTCGGCGCAGCACCTGGGGTTGAGCGGGGCCCCAGCGGGCCCTTGCCATCGCGATGGCAGCTGCGAGCAGCTCGCACGCTGAGGACGTGAAGCATACTCTCGAAGTGGGGCAGCAGCAGCAGAATAGGGGAAGATAGTGACGATGAGGCGTGGGAGGGAGGGGGAGGGGGAGGATGAGGAGGGAGAGGGTATGTCCACGACGGCAGATTAGCATGCGGGAGGTGCGATCTCGGCCAGGACTCTGCCCCGCCGCCTGGCTACTACGGCACGGATGCTGAAGAGCCGATCGACCTTGAGGAGGAGACTGGGCGTAGGGTAAGGGGGGGGCGCACGTGACGGGAAGCGGGCGAAAGAATTGGATAGATTAGAGGGATTGCGACGCATTCAGCGCATGGGTGCTAGTACGTGGCACGGACGATGGTATGGGAGCAAGTAGTTAGAGAAAGAGAGATAGAGAGAGATATATGGAGAGAGAGGGAGAGAGGATGACGCGTTCCGCTTGGAGGAGAACTGCGCATGGGTGGTATCACCGCGACAGGGGCAGATGCTGTCCTTGAAAGAACGCTGGGATCTCATTAAGAAAAAGCACGGATCAGCACTGAAGGCGACCCGCCGATGAACGCGCGAGACTGATAATGTACTTACCCCCCTCGCCAATCCCACCTTCCACCCTTCCCAGCCGCCCTTCGCCCGCAGGCAACGCAGACGGTGCCAGAGTCACCATGCTCCGTTGAGTTGATGTCGGGCCGCCAGCTGAGCGCAGGAGAGAAGCTCGAATATAGAAGGCTAAAGGGGACCGCAAAAAGACTGGAAGCAGGAACAGGCGCATCATCAGCAGCAGAAGGAGCAGAGGCAGATTCCGAGGGCAGGAGCAGGTGCAGGAGCAAGCGCCAGGAAGCAGCAGACGGAGGAGGAGAATCTGCTCCACAGCCCGCCCCAAGCACGCCGCCAATCAGGACAGTCGGAGCTGTGGGCGCCCCGTCCCCGCCGCCCAGCGCAGGACTGAACTCGTCGAATTCGTCAGTGTGCGATGAAGAAGGGATGCAAAAAGAGGCGGAAGCGATCTTCGAGCTCCAAAAGAAACACGAAGCGCTTGAGAAAGAACGCAAAGAAGAGGAGGAGAAGGAGCGTCAGCTTCGTGATCTAGGGATAGACCTAGCTTGGAAAAAGATGGAAGCAGAACGCGAAGAAGAAAAAGAAAATATGAGACTTGGGAACGAGAGAGCCGAGGAGGAGATGAGAAAAGCTGAAGAGGATGAAGCAGCGGCGGAGCTGAAGAGAAAACAGGAGAAGGAGGAGCGAAAGAAGGAGCGACAGCAGAAACGAGAGGAGCACGAGCAGCTAATGCAAAAATACAGACAGGTGTTCGAAAGAGTCGAAGGGGTTGCAAGCAGAGCGCAGCTGATGAAACACGAGAACAAGAACAAAGAGGAGCAACTGGAAGAGGACGCCAAATCTTTGACAAGCGTGGGTACACCAGGAAACCAAGAGAGCAAACGACACGCATCCGAATCGCTGCAACCACCGCCCCCCAAGAAGCAAAACGGAACTCGCGAGGACGCCCCAGGAAGTTCCCGCCCCCTCCAGGCCGTAGAGTCTGCGGCGCCGACCCCGAATATGGATGCTGCGCAAGTTGAGGCCACGGATGGGAGCAGCCTGGTAAAGCTACTTCAAGCGCAGATCGCAAACATCCAGAATGAATCCGCAATTCCGCGCTCGGAGGAGGAAGCCCACACTGTAATACAGGCCAAGCTCGCTGACCTTTACAAGACAAATCTGCTGACGAAGGTGGAAGGGATGAGGAAAAAGGAGCCTAGGCACAAAGCTCTTCTGAAGAAGGATGGCGACAACGACGAGGATGAGGATCTCGATGAAGTCTTCGGCCAGCTAAGCGCATATGACAAAAAAGAGAAGATGTACTACGACAAGATGGAGGCAGCGGGGCACACATTCACCCTGGACACCACTCAAGGCAATGAAGCTGCAGGGCGATGAAACCGCGCGAAGGAAGCAAGCAAGACGATCCAGGAGGAATACAAGCAGGAGAAAGGCTGGAAGGCACAGAAGGAATACAGGGCTAGGTGGGCAAAACAATGCCACTTAGATTGGAAGAAGGATGTAAAAATGGAGAAGGGTGAGAGCATGGAGAAAGAGGAGGCTGCTCTGGGGGAATATTGCACGCTTGGACGGACCGCGTGGCTAAAGGGGGGTGGGCCAACTGGCCTAGCCATTGCAATTAAATATTGCACTAGTTGTGCGATCATGGGCGGGATCTACACAAGATACTGTGATCTGGGAGGCATCCTTGAATTTCTCCTCGTGCGTCACCAACTGAACGACAGATTCACGAGAAGGTGGACTCGCACTGAGAAGTGGTTGAACGAAACGGCTCTTGAGGATGGGGCGGCGGCGGCCAGCAGAGAAAGAGGTGCAGACGACGACGAAGAAGAGTAACCACCGTCTAAGAGGAGAAAGATCGAGGATCAGGAACAGGAGGGCGCAGCGGGCTCCGACGAAGAGGGCGACAAACCAAAGAAAGACAAGAAGGATAAAGACACTGCGGACAACGAGCAGAAGACTAAAGACAGTGAGAAAGGCAAGAAGACCAAAGAGGCTGGCAAAGAAAAAGACAAAGACGGCGGCAAATCAAAAGGCGGCGTCAAGGAGAAAGACTGTGGCAAGGCGCCTAAAGAGCCTAAAAAAAACACCAGAGTGGCTGACCAAGTTCAGAGCCGCGAAGCAGGCATACACGCAGGCCCTTGGTGAGGTATCCAAGGTGGAGGCTCTCATTAAGACCGACAAGTCCTGCGAGAAGCTGAATAACCTGAGGAAGCCGATGGACGACCAGCTGAATAAGGCGCCTTGATTGGCGTGCCGATCGCCCATGGGCTTCCCATAGCTCGTCGGCTTCTCGCGCCCGCCCCTCCTGCCATTAATTCGGGAATTTGATGCCTCGAAGCTGCCTGTCCACCTCCACCGTTCAGCTCGTCCGCCGCGCGTGCACCCTGGAGTTCTTCGGACCCCTCGCCCCGCGTCCTGAGCCCGTGGGCGTGTTTAAATCATCTTCTTGTCGTCTGATTCTCTTCCTTGGCCTCCCTCCTTCTGATCACCTCTCCTTACAAGGTATCCTATCTCATGGTGCTCCCCGCCCTCCGTCCGTGCCCAGGTGCAGAGCCTGTTTGCCAGCGAGAGCCTGCAGAGGATGATGGTCACGGATGAGGCCTCGCACAAGAAGCAGGCGCGGCTGGATGAGCATTCGAAGAGGGACGAGGCGGGGATGTGAGGATTTGGGGAAACCGATTGGAGGGTGTAGATTTTGAGAGGGGCCATTTCGCCATGACTTCCAGAGCCCAGGACAGCGGTTTCGGGTTTAGAAACGCCCCCCCCCCCGAAAAAAAGCGGCCTCCAGGTGACTGCAGCTGAGTTTGAGACACAGTGTGGCAAGGTGGCGGGCTGGAAGAAAGACATCGAAGAGCTTCTCCTGGAAGCAAAGGTTCTAGTCCGCCAGGCTTGGGCGAGAGACGAAGAGGAGATGCGTCTGCGCGAAGCTGCGAAGCCCAAGGGATCAAGCGGCAAGAAGACTGCGATCAAGAAGGACAAGAAAGAGAAGCAGAAGAAAAGTGAGAGCCCGAGCGACTCGGACTAGGAGGCCGAGGAGAGGAGAGGCGCTGACGGCAGGAAGCCCCAGGAGAGGCGCAGGCGGAAGCTCGAAGAGAGGCGCCGCAGGCAGAAAGCCCGAGGGGAGACGCTGGCGGCGGGAAGCCCGAGGAAGGCTGCTCGAGGCAGGAGGCCTGGAGCGCAGGAGGCTTGCGGAGGAGCGAGGAATTGAGGAGGGGTTCTGGAAAATGGGATCCGATCCAGGGCCGATCCAGGAAAAACCTGATCCGACGTGGTTTTCACCGAAAATTCCATCCGCCCAGCCGCCCATGTACCGGAGGAATTACGTAGGAATGTTGGGCGGAGGGAATGCGTAGGAAAGAGGAGGACACCATATATATATATGTAAAAAACGACAACGTAGGAGAAACATGTACCGGAGGAATTGCGAAGGAGTTGCGTAGGAGTTTGGGGGGCCTCTTTGGGGAGAGGGGATGTCTGGCGGGGAAGCGTTCGCGAGCGGCCCGATTGGGCCCCAGCCGAAAATTCAAACCTTCGACGGCTGTGACTCGTGCCAGGCGCTGAGGCTGCAGCTGCTGAGGAGGGAGGAGAGCCAGGCGGCGGGAGGCACGCGAGCGCGAGGCAGCCGAGCACTGAGCATTCCCTGCTGTGGACGGGGCCGCATGGGACAGTGCGAGCGGGTGCCCAGGGAAATGAGAAGGCAGATCGTAGAACGTAGAGCTTCGGAGAGTGGGCGTGGGGCCCATGCGAGGGAGGAGGGCGGGAGGAGCAGTGATGGGAGGGGGAGGGGGGGGAGAGGAGGAGGAGGGGGGGGGAGGAGAGGAGGGGGAAGAGAGGAGGAGAGGAGGTTGAGATGCCAGAGAGAGGGAGAGAGAGAGAGAGAGAGAGAGAGACGAGCGTTTGTATTTGCAGCAGCAACGTTGGCTCAATCTAAGATGGCGCCCAAAAAAAAGCAATGGCGCCGCCGCTCGAAGGCAGCCCGAGGAGTGCCAAAAAGGCAGTACATACGCAATGAGGCTGGAGAGGAGATGCGGCTTGCTGGAAGTAAGGCTTTTGAGATCCTGCTAACTGCATGGGCCTCGTGCAAAAAGATATCAGCTAAAGACTTTTGTGTTGTCTGTGGTTACCTAGCCCAATGCAATGTGCCAGGAGGAAGATGGTCAACTTTCGGTCTTCCGCCCGATCTTGAATCGGGCAGATACAAAAAAGAGATGGACAAACACTTGCCCAGCGGAGGGCCATTCTACGCTGCTCGAGCGCCAGCGTTCCTGAGCAAGGCTTCGCATGAATGCAGCAAGACGGTCCTATTTAGGCAGGTCTTCCACTCGATCGCAGCAGAAGTCGAGGATAATAAAGACATTCAAGAATCGTTGAGGTACGGTGACACGGGCGATTACAGCAGTTTCATGTCCAATAGGGTGTACCAAGAACACCCCCACGTCCAGGAGTGCCTACAGGAGGGAGGAGGTTACCCACTGCCTTTGGCAGTGTACATGGACGGTGTAAGGTGCACGGCGCAGACGGCTGGTCGAAACGAGCTCTCGACTGCGTCAGCTCCGCCGCCCCCTCACCCTACCCGCCCCTCGCCCCTTCACAAGTACACGCGAACAACACATGCAACCATTCGGCGTTAGCGAGGGGGGGATAACCATGCAGCTCACGCGCCAGGGTGCTTTGTAAATTCAGAGGGAGGGCAGCATCTTGGACGTTTCAATAATAAATATGATATCAAAAAAGAGACATCAACTCGGCTTCATGAAGGTGAGCGAAATGCGCGGGTGTGGTTGTGGCGGGCACTGCTCCATATACTCTATGATGCAGGTTGCGTCCTTCCAGCTGCAATGCCTCATAAAGGGCTCGGTGCCAGACAAGAAACACGACGGGTCAGACTGGGAAGCATGGGAGAATCCAACCACGCAATTTTCGTTCAGGAGCGTTGTCGTGCTGCTGAAAGGCGACCGGGCAGAATTCGCCAAATCCATGGGCCTAACTGGGTGGGGGTGCGTGCACGACTGCTGTCCGATATGCCCATGTTCTAAGGATGGGCTGCCGATCGTGGACGGCGAGTTTTTGAACAACTGCGGTTTGCTGTGGGAAGATAGATCTGAGGAGGAGTACGAAGAAACGCGTAAATCCTTCGAGCACGAAGTAGTTGTGGGCACAGAAGAAACGCGCAGGAAGCTGCGGGCATTGCTGGTGCCAGTGAAGAACAAAGGCCTCCTGTTGAAAGCCGATTGTCCGCCCTTAGGCTTGCTGGAAGGTGACCGTCTTGAGCCGTCTCCTGAATGCCTGATACCTCTCGAGTTTCACAAGGTACCCTTGCCCTTCAAAGCTGTGTTCTGGCGACCGAGATGCGATTGCCTGGGGCGGAAACTAGGCTCAATTACTCACAGGTCCCCCCTGTTCAGCGCGGCGCTCGGGACATCGCCAGTGCGGTCGCTCGCGCTAGACACGTTGCACACGGTGCACCTTGGATGCATGCAGAGGTATGTCAGCGCGGTCTTGCGCAGACTCACGTTTGCAAATCCTTGGGGTGCGCCGCGATCAACGGTTTGGAACCGACTTGAGGCAGAACTCATGACATATTATGAGGAGGAGGAGGTGCCGCATGAAAATAGGATCGGAACGCTGAACGAGAAGATGTTTCCAGGAGAGGAGTGCGCCTGCTTTGGAGGAGGAATTTGCAAGTTGAAAGGTTCGGAAACCTTCCAGATTCTGAAGTTCGCAGTCAACAAGTTGAAGTATCATGTAGGATCGGGCTGCGAAGTCCCGCATGGAAAGGAGCTCGTTGAAGCAGGTGAGGCCCTGCTTACTTGGATGCGGGTTTACCACTCCGCGAAGTCTAAGCCGACAGTGTCGGAGTACCAAGTGTTGCGCGAGAGTTGCGTCGTTTTCCTGGTGAACTGCGACCTCGCTAAGATCCACTTCGCTCCGAAGTTCCACCTCTTCGGGCACCTGACGAAAAGGAGCATGGGGTTAAAAACTTGAACCACTGGAAGCATTATAAGGAGGAGAAGGGGGGGATGAGGAGGAGGAGGAGGAGGAGGAGGAGGAGGAGGAGGAGGAGGGGGAGGGGGAGGAGGAGGAGGAGGAGGAGGAGGAGGAGGACGGGTCAGGGAACGGGAAAGATGCTAAGGATGAACAGGGAAGGGGGGCATGAGAAATGAAGGGGGGGGTTCTTGTGCACCCCTAGGAGCGAATACATGGGGTCGCCTTCAGAGTACGACACTTTCGTGGATGAGTCTCTAAACTATCTTTTGAGGCTGTGCGCAGAACGGTCCCACAGGGCCACCATGGAGAAATCAGTGTTCCAATGTTTCGAGGTCCTCGGCCGCATGAACACAGTCACCCACTTGTACGGTAACATCCAGGATGGCGACCCCAGAACCAGGAATAAGCGGCCCAGAGAGGATTGATGCCAGAGGGTTGATGGCATATATAGCAAAGCATTCCTTCGCAACATTCCTACGCACGACATTCCTACTCTAACTCCCTCGCTCACTTTCCCACGCACAGCATTCCTACGCACTCACTTTCCTACGCAACTTCAAACTCCTACGCACCCACTTTCCTACGCAACTCCTTCGCAACTCCTTCGCCTCCTAAAGAGAAACACATAATAACTCCTACGCAACTCCTTCGCAACTCCTACGCTCCCAACTCCTACGCTCCCAACTCCTACGCCTCGAATTCCTGCGCTCCCAATTCCTACGCGTAGGAATGTCGAGCGTAGGAATGTGTGCCGTAGGAATGTTGAGCGTATGAATTTGCAACGTAGGAGTTCTGACCGTAGGAATGTTGACCGTAGGAATGTGGTGAATTCTCTATATGCAGCCGCGCTCGGCTGAACCCTGGCTGCGCTCCAGCGTGCGGCCGCGGCCGTGCGACGCCATGCAGGCGGCGAGCAGCGCTGAGGGAGGAGGAGGATCTCGAGGAGGAGGAGGAGGGGCCAATGAGCAGAAGAAGGATGCCGAGGCGAGGAAAGAGGTCGAGTGCCCACCTGACATCACTCCTCAAGCAATGGCGCTCGCGCACGAGATGCTGGCGAAGTTTAGGAACGAGCTAGACGAGAAGAGGGAGAGAGCTAAGCCGCAAGAAGATATATCCTCGAGTACATCAGATGCCGACGACGATGGCAAGAGGTCGCCAGCATGTTCGCTTGACTGGGACGAGGAGAAGCCAGCGGAAGAGGCAGCTCGAGATCTAGAGGAGGAGGGAAAGAATAAGAAGAAACACAAGAAAGCTGAGAAGAAAAAGGAGAAAAAGAAGTCGGACAAGAACTTGAGGCGCATTTTCGATGACATCGCTGCAAGGGGGGAGAAAAAAACAAGGCGCCGCGAGGAGACCTCGCGTTTGAAGGCCGAGGATGCGGAAGAGCTGGAGGCTAAGGTCCGCATCACATCCTCCTTGCCGCCCCTCCCACCCCCCCTGTCATCCCTCCTCCTCGCCTCGCCCTGTCATCCCAAAGGTCGCCGAGCAGCGGATGGACGACAGCAGCTGGGACACTCGGCGAGATTTCACGACCATGCGCTTGATTTTAAGGCCGACGGCAACCCTGCAGCGAGACAACGACAAGGCCATGAGGGGCCCAAACTACATGATGGCTTGGGACCGCGAAGAAGATGAGGTGCTCAACGTGAAGATCATCTCGATGGAAAAGGCCTTATTAGAGATCATCGCGTCGCGCGCGGGAAAGCCTGGAGTTGATGAGATGTTCGGTTTAATTCGGGAGTTCGGTCGGCGATTGGATGAGCCCTATCATGACAATTTCGTGTTCCCTGCGATGAAGAGCGCGAAGGGAACCCGTGAGCAAGAGAAAAGCGGGGGGCGGTCGATCAAGTCAGTGGAGGAGGACGAGGAAATTCTGCGCCTTCCAGTGGATCCCGAGAAGGAGATCGATATCGCCACGCAGCCAGCTGAGCAGGTGGAGGCAGCAGAGCGCGAAGTGGCAGATGAGAAAGATAGGGAGAAGAAGAAACGCAAGAAAGAGCCGAAGCAGGCGAAAGAGCGCAAGGAGGCAGAGAAGAACGACCTCGAAGAGCCAGAAGCCATAGACGACACGGGGGCACCAGCTAAAGCAATGCCGTGCAAGGATAAGCCGCGGGAGGAGGACTGGACGAGCAGGGTGCCCAGCTGGGAATCGCAGGGCCAGGGCTGGTGGGCAAAGGACTCGCAGCGCCAGGGCTGGCGGGCAAAGGACTCCTCACAGCGCCAGGGCTGGCGGGGATCAAGCTCGAGCTCATACTGGCCCGACAGGAGGGATGAGCCCGCCTAGAGGAGGAGAGGAGAGGCGACGAGGCGAGTAGGCGAGGAGGCGCGGCGAGAGGCGGGGCGAGGGGGCCAAGCGAGGAGGGCGAGGACGAGCCGAGGCGACACGGGCGAGCTGAGAGAGCCCATGCCCGCGCAGCCATGCGACGTACTTGCGCGTGGCGTCGCCGCGGCCAAGGAAAGGTGTGCTCTCCTCACCCGCCCCTCGAGCTCCGTCAGGTTCCTCATCCTTCTCCTCATCCGAACCCTCCACGTCTGGCTCCTCCGCTCTTTTTTTCCCGCCACCCCCCACACTCGAGAGGAGGAGGGCTCGCTGAACTGGCGAGGCGGCAAGTCAAGGGAGCCTGCCGAGATTGAAACCTGAGTGAGAGAGAGGTGGAGAGAGAGAGAGAGATAGAAAGAGAGATAGAGAGAGAAATAGAGAGAGAGTGTGAGAGAGAGAGCGAGAGAAGATACCCTCTAAAAGGAGAGAAAGGGAGGACTATATATATAGAGAGCTTTAGAGATAGAGGAGGGAGAGTGAGAGATTCGAGAGAGCGGTACTGAGATAAGAACTGCCAGAAAGTCTAGAGGGGCGGAGCGATGAGCGAGGAGACTGCATGTTGTTTCCCTCCCTTGCACCGCCGACGCCGCTCCTGGCTCGAGCGGTTTCGCGATCCGCCAGATCAGAGGAGGGGCAGAGGCAGGATAACGTGGATTGGGAGATGGACGAATCCAGCGACGAGTCCCCTTTCGCAGAGATCAGCTTCTGCATATTCACGATGCGCTGGATCGTGCTGGACATCTTCTCAGCGAGGAACAGGGCTCAGTGGAGGCCCTTGGCCGAAGAGGACCCACTGGGTCCAAAGTCCTTCCCATACTCTGGCTCCTATATAACGATTCCACTCCTGCTCGATCCCGTTCTCCCCCTACCTCCTCCCACGTTTAGTCCCATCGGCCCCGCTGAGGGCCGTCTTCGGGCCCGATGTTGGCGTAATCCGAGTAGGCTTCGAAGCCACAGGAGGGGGGGGCGATCATCTCATTCGCGCGGGATGCGATGACGGGGGGATGGGGGCACCCCAAGGAACTTCCCCTGCTGGAGGAAGACTTCAGGGCCCTAGGAGGCCCCACCGAGAGCGCCCCACAAAGCCCCCGTGAGCGGGAGGTCCGCGCCGCGCAGCGCTTCGAAGTCAACAGAGCGCTGACGATGGTGCCAGCGTTCATGGTGGCCTCGATCGCGCACTGGCAGGACGAGATTCGAGCGTGCTATCCCTTCGGGACTTCGCTCAAGGACCGATGGGGGAGGGAGGGTGGGGGGTTTACGAATCGGAGGAAGGAGAACGGGGCAGTTAGGTGGAGAGGGTGGCGAGGGAGGACGTGGAGGTGTTCCAAATCCCAGATATAGGACTGCATGGACGCGGAGGTGACGCGGCTCGTCAGGACGCTGCCGCCCGCACAGAGGCACCAGGTGGAGCAGCGCTTGATTGATGAGGGGTTCAACCATGCGGCGGCGGAGTTCGAAGCGATCGTCGATCAGGCGAGGCAGGCTGGTCTCGACGCGATCGTGCGCAGCAGGGCTGCATTCGAGGGCTTCGAGGACAGGCCAAGCCCGAACGGGCCGCGAGGCCACGAGAGGCCAGGAGAGGCCAGGAGAGGCCAGGCCAGGAGAGGCCAGAGGAGAGGCCAGGAGAGATGCCAGGAGAGAGGCCAGGAGAGGCCAGAACGGCAAGCCAGGAGAGAGGCCAGGAGTGGCCAGGAAGAGGCCAGGAGAGGCCAGGAAGAGGCCAAGAGAGGCCAGGAGAGGCCAGGAGAGGCCAGAAGAGGCTAGGAGGCAGGGGGCCAAGGAGGCCGCAGGAGATGCGGCCAGGAGAGGCCAACAGAGGCGAGGAGGCCAGGATAGGCCAAGAGAGGCCAGGCCTAGACCTCGCGCGTGCCACGCGTGGCGCGCTCGATCGAGCGGCGGTGAGCAACAAATGCCTCCTCTGGATCCCTTGTGTTGTTTTTTTCCCTCTCTCTCACACACGCACACACGTATTCTCTCTCTCTCTCTCTCTCTCTCTCTCCTGCTCTTCTCTCCTCCTTCGCTCTCCTCTATCACTGACCTCGTTGCAAGCCGACGGTTCGAGGACCTTAAGAAACGCTTGAGAAGGCCGGATACGCAGCCAAATTGGCGGCACCCCTGTGTGTTTCCTAAACTTCTCAACGCGGCAACGGTATATAGTGATATCACGCAAACTATGATATATAAAAGGCATATAACCACATAATAGAAGAACGTATAAACTAGAACCTAGAACCTAGAACGTAATCACATTTACATGCACGTTCTAGGAATTAGAACCTGCAACCCTCTGGGAAGCCTCTGGGGGTCGACGCCATGAAAACATCATGACGTCGGGGGTCTGGATTGTTGGACCCTGAGATTTCGGCGTCTCGAGAAAATTGAGACGTCGCGGAAAATCACGTCTGGAGCCCCGGAGCCTATCTGTTTGCGCCACGGTTCGAGCCAGATCGATCCGTGAGGGTTTTGGGGGCCGAAGGTGGGCGACAACACGCCGGGCTCGAACAGATTGAGACGCCAGGATCTCAGAGGAAGTGCCCCTGGACCAAGGAGCACCCAGCCCCCGCGGCCTCCAGCCCCCCTCAGGAGGCCTGGAGGGCCGCCGGGGCATCAAGCTGGAGCGAGAAGCGGGGGGGCACCTCGGGCCAGGGGCACTCTCGGAGCAGCCTCCGACCTGCCCGCGCGAGGAGGGACGATCTGGGGCGTTCCCATGGCCGCCCGGGGCCCCTGGGAACGGCCCCCCGGAGCACTATCGGGGCTTGGGAGACGGGGTCAGTGCAAACGGGGGTCAGCCAGGGCACCGGATCCTGCAGGATCCTGCGAAGACCCCCTCTGGCTGACCCGGGTTAGCGAGCCGCGAGGCGGCCGCGCATATTGGCTGACCCGGGTTTGCGAAGACCTGCTTTGCAGTTTATTTTTCTTGCATTGCAGGTTTCCTGTTGACCCCAGTTTGGGATTGACCCGGGTCAGAAGATCCCCGACACCAGGTCTCAGGAAACACGCAGGGACAGAACAAGGAGCAGCGTCACGACGCCTGACATCCGGAGGCCCAGGAAGGGCCAAAATCGCCCACAGCCTTGGTCCCTGGGAGCGGCCCCCAAGAGCACCAGGTCTCAGGAAACACGCCGGGACAGAACAAGAGCAGCATCACGACGCTGGGCGTCGCCGATGCATCGCCGATACAGCTCGATGTCGAGCCCGATCTTCTCCACGCGGACGTGGCCGCCGCATCGCCGATGCATCGCCGATGCGGCGAGATCCTCCGACCCAGTCCACTCTGACCCCTAGCTGGGAGGCCTCTTCAAAACGCCCACGGCCTTGATCCTACGACCAGATAAGCGCGCGCCAGGCTGATGCGCCTCCGTGCCCAGACCCCCGACGTCATGATTTTTTCATGACGTCGGCCCCCAGAGATCTCGACCCATTCCCTGGGACCGGTTTTTCATCGGGAGTCTTTTTTTTTTGACGGTCCCGAGGGCCCGTTAGGGCTTCCAAAGGCCGAAGATTAGGGAACACCTCCCGTCATGATTTTTTCATTGCCCGAGGGGGAGGGGGTCTGGGTGGGGTGGGGTGGGGGGGGAAGCCCACGGCCTTGGTCATCGAAGCTCTCCGCCTGCCGCCAGCCCTTCAGGTGCAAGGCGGCCGCGCCGGCGGCGGCGCTGGCACCCGCCGACGGGCCGGCCCGTGGGCGCGGCTCTGCCAAGGCCGGCCTGGAGGCGACCTCCGCAGCGGCGGCGGCCGGCTCTCGTGCGGCGCGTGCGGCCGGCTCTCGTGCGGCGTGGCCAGGGGGCCCTGACCCCCTTTGAGCAATGAAAAAAACAATTTTCACCATTTTCGGCCCCTGGGGGACCTCGCCGGGCCTCGGGACCGTCAAAAAACCACGAAGGATGAGAAACCGGTCCCGGGAAATAGGTCGAAACCTCGGGGGTCGACGTAACGAAAAAATCATGACGTCGGGGGTCTGGGGGGGAAGCCCGACCAGGCTCGAGGTGCGGGTTGCGAGGTCTTCGGGCGCTTCGTCGTAGGTCCTCAGCGGTTTTCCAGCCTCGGGATGCTCTCCAGCGGCTGCGCCTCGCCGAGGGCGACCCGGGGGTGCCTGGATCGTCCCAAACGGCCGCCGGAGAGGCGAGCTATGACCCCCAAACCACCAGGCGTCCGAGAGGGGGCGGGCCTCGTCAGAAGGTTCACAAGGCTTCTGGCCTTCTGAGGAGCCTCCTCCGAAGCCACATGAGGGCCTCTTTGAAGGCCTGAGGGCTTCTCAGAAGCCCCGCTGCCTTCGAGTAGGCCCGACCCCTCGCACTTCCCCCCGGGCGAGCCGCCGATCCAGTTTCCCGAGCCCGGGCCCGCCGTGCACACAAGGGCTTTGGGATGGCCGGGCAGCTTCGGGGAGGTGGTCGAAGCCGCGGGGGCCGACGTCGCGAAAGAGCGTAGCTGCGACGTCGGAAGAGAGGGCGGGGGCGATGGGGAGGAGGAGGAGGATGAGGAGGAGGAGAGGGAGGAGGAGGAGGAGGATGAGGAGGAGAGGGAGGGGGAGGGGGAGGAGGGAGAAGAGGAGAAGGAGGGGGAGGAGGGGAGGAGGGGGGAGGAGGAGGGGGAGGAGGGAGAAGAGGAGAAGGAGGAGGAGGAGGGGGAGGAGGGGGATAAGGAGGAGGAGGAGGAGGAGGAGGAGGAGGGTGGGCGAGGGATCACCGTGAAGAAAAGGTGGTTCTGGACGGAAGGGGGTCCTGAGGCGTCTCGCTACTCTCGGCCTCCCGGGGCCCGTCTCCCAGGCCTCGGGGCCGTCAACCTTCGGGTCCTACGAGAGGGGGGGATACAGAAAGGGGAGGGGGAGCAGGATCTCATACGTTGTGCTGGCCTTATTGGCCCGTCTTGCGCGGTTTCGCCCTCAACCCCGCCATCGTCCCTTTCCTTCCATCGTGATGAGCATTGGGAGGTGTTGTCTCCCTCCTTCTCCTGCTCACTTACGCCAATCCGCGCCGACTGCCGAAAAATGAGATGTACGTCGTCCGATGTCGTGTGTGCTTGACGCTTCCCGCGGTGCTGCCTAGACTAGAACGCTGCTGAGGTGTTGTCTTCCTCCTCCTCCTCCTCCTCCGTAGCCATTTTGGCTCAAGTCTTTTGCTTTGGCGGGCTGAGCCCGCATAGGCATTCACGGATACCGCTAGTCCGCGGCAGAGCTAAGACTGTTCAGTCCGACAATTCTTTTCCCTGGCGGTATCGCCCCACCGCCAGGTTCACTCCTCATTCGCGTTTCTTGCTGTCATACGGCCCCAGGCGATGGAGGGGCTAAGTGTTCGGCGTGTGGCGCGATCAAGTGCAACAAGCCGTGGTATAAATGGTGTGCGAACTGTTGGTCTCCCATTCGGCATGTGGCTCCAGTTGACCCTAATGTTGCTCGTCAGCCTTCAGATCAGCAGTTCGGTCCGCCCAAGGCCGACGGAGGGGACAAGAAGGGGTTCAAGGGCAAGAAGGGTGGAGGTAAGGGTGGGAGTGACGGAGGCAAAGGAGGAACTCCCGCACCACCCCGCACTCCCGCAGCCATGCTTGCCCAGATGGCTCTTCTCATGGAACAGTTCAAGGAAGAGTTCCCAGAGCGCGATGCCCTTGCTGCAAGCATTCAGAAGTCGGCTACGTGTGTCAAGTCCTCAGCCGAGTCGGTCAAGGACTCGCTTCCTCTTCTGCAGCAACATCGCGACGTGCAGGACTCACTTTCAAAAAACGAGAAGTTCGTGGCGTCGTTGGATAAGCAGATATCTGAGTGCCAGGACAAGCTTGCCAGGCTTCAGGAGCAGAAGGCAGAGGCGGAGGTGCAGCAGGTTCAGATCCGCGCTCGGTACAAGGACCTTGCAGCCAAAGTCCGTCTTCTCGCAGCTGATGATCCTGCCAAGGACCTGTCCGACCAGATGGCGTCCTTCAACGACGTGTTCGAGGGAGGCGACCTGGGATCCATTCGTGAGGCCTGGGCCAAGCTCAAGCCAGCCTGCGAGACCTTTGCCGCACCTGTGCCCGCTGAGCCTGCTGCTGCTAATTTTGGCGGGGGTGGGGAGGGCGGGGAGTCGGGGTCTGCAGACGTTGAGATGCCTCAGGTCTCACCTGAGGACGAGTCAGCTTTCCAGTCTTTCATTCGTGGAGAGGAGATCTCCGAGGAAGCCGGGAAGAGGGTCGCGGACTACCTCCAATTCACGACCAAGCGTATCAAGTCGGGGGCGGGGGGGGCAGCGGCAGCCGCTCCAGGAGCTGGGGCGCCGCCTGCAGCGAGTGGCGGAGCTCGTGCTCCTGGCACTCCTCTGGCTCCAGCTCCTGCCGACGGCGCCGCTGCCCGCCAGGGGCCTCCTTCCTGACCAGCAGCAGGGCGCGGCGCCCTCGCTGCATCGCTCGACGGGGGAGTCCCCCCTTTTAAGCCAGGATGCGTTCTTCAGTTCTGAGGGTGCAGGTGTGCACCCCCCGCCTGCCCCGCCAGTGCAGGATTTCTCTCCTGTTGTCCAGACTTGCAATATCACAGGCTGGCTCTCTTTGAAGCGCAAGTGGCTAAGCAGAGTCACTGCGCATGTGCTTTTGGTTCAGGAGCATCACCTCATCGAGGATGAAGACATTGCTTCGGCCTCTCAGTGGCTCTTTCGGCGAGGGTGGAAATCCTGTTGGGCCCCTGCAGCGCCTGGGCCTGGTGGGGGGCACGTCGGGTGGCATCGCTGCGCTCGTCCGCTCCTACCTGGGCATGCACACGCTCTCCTCGGGCTTCATCATCGCCCCGCTCCGTGCAGGCGCAGCAGTTGTGGTCGTTCCAGGTGGGCTTCGCATTCTTGTTGCTTCTGTCTACCTGCACGACGTTGAGGGTCTCTCCGAGCGCAATATCGAGCTGCTCTCGCAGGTGGGCGCCAGCATTTCCCACGCGGACCTTCCCGTCATTGTAGGCGGGGGCTTCAACATGACCCCTGGGGACACTTGCCGTAGCAAGTTTGCGCAAGAGTTTAAGGGCCAGCTCATCACCCCCACCGACGGCACCTACGCCCTTCGGAGTCAGGGAGGTCTCAAAGTTTTCGATTACTTCGTTGTCTCGTCGGGCATCAGCAAGGTCGTCAAACAGGTGACTGTCAATAACAATTCCCCCCTGTCCCCACACAGCCCTGTGGATTTGGAATTGTTTCCTAACCTTGCTCAGATGCAAGTTTTGGAATTTCGCAAGCCCCCACCTCTTCCCAAACAGCAAGCCATTGGGCCCATCCGTGAACCCCCTTCCTGGGACTCGGTTCTTTGCTTTTTGGAAGACACGGTGGCGGTCGCTCGTTCGGGAAAAGGGGCTGAAACTCAACGTAGGCTGGGCTCAGCTTACAAGCTCTGGGCCAACATGGCCGAATGTGAAGTGGCCGAGGCCACGCAAGTCTCTCTGCCGTTCTGGGGTGCTAGGGGCAAGGCTCCTCAGCTTGTGTGGCACCCCGTCTTTGGCCGAGACAAGGACGAACCTCGCCACCCTGCTCTCTACGCTGTGCGTTGGGTTTACAATGTGGTCCTGGACTGCAGGGTTTTCTTAGGCTCTCAGGGGACCTCTTCTGGCGATCATTCCCCCCCCCCCCAGCTCGGTTGCTCTCAAACGCGTTGTCTGTTCTCCCCCCAGTTTGTTTTGAACCACTTAGGGGACAACCGCCACTACCTTGACACTCTGCAGTCCCTGGTCTCAGGTCTTACTGTTAGCAGTTTCAAGGACAGCGCTGACCACGCCATTTACCTGGCGGCGCAGGTCTCAGGAGAGGCTGCCACAGCCGAGGCGTCAGCTAGGACCAGCAGCTTAGCTTCCTGGCGCAGTTGGCTGCGGGGGAATATTGACCAGGGAGCTAAGCGTGCGCACGCGGTCACTGCTGAGCCCCAGCCGTGGAAGCCGACGTCGACTCTGTCAGCTCACGGTTGCGTGGTCAGCGACCCGCTCTCCTTGCTCGCCGCGGAGAGGAGCAAGTTCACTGTTTTGTGGAGAGCTACTCCTGCCCCGCACTCGACTGGGCAGGTTAAGGATCCCCAACCTGCTCCCGATCTCCCTCCCCTCGACCCCCATGAGCTCATACGCCTGTCTCGTATGTGCAAGGCGAGCTCGGCGGTCGGGATCGATGGTTTCCATATGAGACATTTCAGTATGATTTCGGTCCCAGGGGTTTCGGCCTTGTGTAGGATCCTCCAGGTTATGGAAATCTCTAGCACGTTGCCTGCCCAGCTGGATGCCACCGTCTTGGCCCTGCTGGGCAAACCGGCGGGAGGTTTCAGGCCCATCGGCATTTTCATGAGCCCGCATCGCCTGTGGGGGAAAGCGAGAAGGGGTTTGGCGGAAAAGTGGGAAGGGGAGCACGCTCGGCCCTACTTTGCCGTTGGTAAGTATCAAGGGGCCGCCGATGTTGTGTGGCGCCTATGTGTCAAGAGCGAGAGTGGCGTCTCCAGGAAGGAACATGTTGCCACTCTCCTTTGGGACATGTATAAATACTATGAGTTGATCGATCTGGATCGTCTGCTTGCGCGGTGCGAAAGGTTGGACTTCCCCGTCGCCATGGCCAGACTGGCCATCAGGGCCTATCGGGCCCCTCGTTTCCTTCCCTCGGCGGGTGTCTGGGTGGTCCGTGGTTCGTCTCCTCGGGGATTGTGGCGGGGTGTTCCCTTGCCACTACCCTCGTCAGGGTGAATAGCATCGAAGCCCTGGATTTGATTGTTCTCCGCCCCTGTTGCGACCTGGCCCTGTACATTGACGACTCGGGGTTGTCTGCGGCAGGTGCTTTCAATGACGTGGTTCGTTCGATTGTTGAGGGAGCTCCGCAGCTTCATGAGGCCATTGTCGATGGTATAGGGGGGAAGGTGGCGCAGGACAAATCTAGCCTTGTCTGTTCTTCGGCGGCCGTGGGCCGTGCCATTCAGGCTGCTCTCGGAGCGGGGCTCACGGGTCCCATCGCGGACAGTTCCATCAATTTGGGCATTGATGACACGGGGGGGAAGAGCTTGAGGACTAAAGGGGGGGGAGTGAAACTCAAGTCTAGACTTCGGCTCTTTAAGAAGCGTGCCCGCCGTGTTGCCAACCTTCGCTCTGCCCTAGGATCTCGACGTACCCTGAGGGTCTTCACGGCAGGACCTCTCCCAGGCGCGCTCTACGGCAGCGAGGTGCGCGGGGTCACGGACCGCGGGCTCCTCCACTTGCGCCGCTCGGCGGCGAGCACCATCAAGCCCCCAGCTGGCCAACGCCCCCCTGATGGTCTTGTCTCATTTGGAAGGGGACCCCGCTTGGATCGGTTCTGTTGCCCCGATTTTACGTTGGCACAAGGAGGTTTGGTGCGCCCAAGTTCGGGCCTTTGAAGGCTCGCTCAGTTTCAGGGAGCTGAGGCGGGCTTGGGAAGGTGTTTTTCTAAATGAATCATTTTCGCGGCGTGCAGTCGGAGGCCCCGTCGCCGCCATGCGCAAGTCCTTGGAGAGGATCTCCTGGGCGATGAGGGACTTCGCCACCTTTGTAACGGACCAAGGGGCGATCCTCTCCCTGACCCACATCTCTCCCCAGCTTATGCGCCTCCACCTTCGGGCTGCTGTGTTTCGTGGATTCCAGTGGGACGCAGTTGCTAAGTGGGATGTTCCTCATCGTCTCTGTTTCGACGTGGTCAAACATTCTCTACGTAGCAAACGGGCCTCGGCCTTCGAGAAGGGCTGCATCAGGGCTGTCGCCACCAATGCGGCGTGGACTCGTCAAAAAGCCAGGGACCTCGGGCACGATGTCAGCGTGACGTGCGACAAGTACGGCACCGCCCCTGACACCCTCCACCACTGCCTCTGGGTCTGCCGTTGCCCAGACGCCCAGGAGCTTCGGGAGTGCCTTGTGGAGCCAGAAGTCATCGAGAGAGCCTTGCGGGAGCCTGGTAGCGTGCTGTCTTGTTTCGGGGCCTTGGCGCACCCTGGGGATTATGTTCCCAAGCCCTCTGTGGAGCCCTCAGCCATCTTCTTTGCTCCTGAAGGGCCCCCCCCCCCCCCCCCCCCCCCCCCCCCCCCCCCCCCCACACCCCACCCACCCCTCCCCCCCCCCCCCCCCCCCCCCCCCCCCCCCCCACCACCACCACCACCACCACCACCACCACCCACCCACCACCCCAGGACCCCCAGAGTTTCGATTTCTGCGGGCATATCCTCACTGACGGGAGCGCCCTAAGGCATGCGGTGCGCGAGCTTTCGCGTGCTGGATGGTGCGTTGCCGTTGTTGACCAGTCTGGCGACTTGCGTGCCATGATGCATGGTCCTGTTCCGCCGACATGCCCGCAGTCAGCCCCTGCAGGTGAATTTGCCGCCTTCTGCCAAGCCTATACTGATGCGCAGCTGATCAAGGATCACTTTTCTCTGCAACCCTTGGACCAGCTGTCTCCGAAACGCTGCTATAGTGGTTTCGCTCTGTCTCTGTTGCATGAAATGTGGAAGGTAAACGCTCTCCACAAAGTCAAGGCGCATCAATCGCTCGATGAATGGACCTCTGAATTCGATAAGATGTGCCGTTTTGGGAACCATTTTGCGGATGTCGGTGCCGCAAAGGCGTCTGGCGGTGAAGGCTACTTGGGTCACCCGCAGCCGTCTGCGGATGACACTGCTAGACTGGATCCTGATATCAAAATGTCCCGTGCTGTGTGTCAGCTAGCCGCGAAAGTGCTTCCTAGTTGGCCACGCCTCGATCTCAGCGAAGCTTCCTGGACTAAGCCGTCGGTCTCTTTTTCTGTGATTTCGACGCCTGTTAGATGCCAGTGGACGATTATTCAGGTTGCGCAGTTGGCCGCACCCCCAGGCTTCTGGAAATGCACGACTTGTGGCAGAGTTAGTCGCGCGTCCACCTACGGCCCGTCCCCGGGCGCTCCTCGTTGTAAGCCGATCGCGGGTCTCGGGTCTGGTGCGCTGGAAAAAAGGGGCCGCTCTTGCATCGCGTTGTCTTGCTCTGGCCAGGCGTCGCTGGTAGTCTGCACGAAGTGTTTCTGCTACTCGTCCCATGGCAGAGTTGCAGGACTGGGAGGCAGATGCCTTGGACCGACTCGGTCAACTTTTTACAACAATTGGGGACTGATCCGTTGAGGGCGCCACCCTAAGCGCCCAGAGGTCACGATGGAACGCGGCCCCTGGGGCAGCCACTCTTTTGGTTTTGTCCCAGACGCGGAGGAGGAGGAGGTCCCCGCCCCTTCGTCTGAGCCCCCCCCCCCCCACCTCGGCCTCGGAGGAGGAGGGGGCACGAGAGAGACGCCGTGCTGCGATCGCACGGCGCCTACTGGCAGCGGCGAGCGGTCCGCCTCGTGACTCGCCGTTTCAGTCTCAGGCCTCAGGCATCGTGTCGCAAGGTGTCTCGTCCACTCTTCGGGAGGAAGAAGACGAGGCCCCTCTCGTTTCGAGGCTGCCGCATCGTGACGAGGGCGACTCTAGTTCTGACTAACGCCTGGGGGAGACGCAGCTGGCCACGGGGAATCCTCCAGCCAGCTGGAGATGTCTATGTGGCCTCCTGCCTTCCTCTGTCTTCAGGTGTTAGTTCTCTTTTGCTGGCACTGGCCAGCCTGCCTGCCCTAATTGTCTGGGCGGGCACTCATCCTTGATGTTGATGTCAAAAAATCCTCCTCCTCCTCCTCCTCCTCCTCTTCCTCCTCCTCCTCCCCTTCCTCCGTCTCCGTTTCCGTCTCCTCCTCCTCCTCCTCCTCCTCCTCCCCCTCAAGCGATGCGATGCAAAGCTTGCGTTTTTTTTTCTGACTCGTCCCACCCTGCCTCTCTCAGTAACGAGGCTGTGCTGAAATACTGGCGCATTGTACCGATTGAGCTCGAGGCTCGGATCCGTCGCCTTAGGTATCTCCAAGAGTTCCTGAGGCATTCCGCCTGTCACAAGCAGGTCCTTGCTGCTCTCTTCGGCTCCCTGCCCTCTGCCCCACGTTCTCCCCCTCAGGTAAACTTGATACGCTGGCTAATCCCCGGGCCCACGAGCTTGGGAGGATCTAGAGGTGATGTATGTGATAGGGTAGATGGGTTATTTGATGACTTTTCTCGGAGGCCAATTCAAGCTCCCCTTTTTATCGGACCCACATATTCTCGAGGATGCCGTGAAAGTCGATGTGCGACAGCTTCGGAGCCAGTCTCTGTCGGAACAAGTTTCCCCTGTTGAATCGCATGCTCTTGCTGCTGCTCATGATCTTCCACGTGTGTTTGCTCGAGGCTGTGTGTATCGATGTTGCTTCCTCAATGCTGATGCGACGGTGTGCGGGGCCTACTTCCCAGAAGAAACGGGGAGCCGACACTTATATCATCGCTCGTCTTGGGTGCCGTGAGCTAGGGCACGCTCTCTGCATACATCTAATGAGTGCTGCTGGTGTCGCACGGTGTTATCGAGTCGCGTGACGTCTCGACGGCATCTAGAGCTCTCGCTCACGAAGGGGTTCTGCGAGGTTGCTGCTGTTCGCCATCGTTGTTCGGTTGTGCCCCTCTGCTTTGGTCGACTGCCCGCCATGTGACTTTGCTGGTGGCCATTATGTTCAACTCCAGTTGCACTTGCGTGAGCACCTTCCTGGGCCACCCGGAGTTGTTCGAGCGCTCCCTGGGCACGGCCATGGACGCCTCTCCCGCCGAGGCAAGCGAGCGCGAGGACAAGAAGAGGCGATTGGCCGACCAGTCCAAAGGGTGGAGATTTGCTCAAGAACCGCGTCGCGGTGCTCACAAAGTTGAGCCTGTCTATCGCGGCAGAGCTCCACGACGAATGTGGAGCGGTGTTCGTTACGTTCCTGGTCGGCGCGGAGCAAATCGCAGTCGCAGCGGCGAAGCAGGCGGGAGCCTCCTACCACCAGGGGGTCCAGAGGAGTCCTTGGGGCCGCCGTCCCTGGGGTCGAGATGGAGTCCCTGGGGCCGCCTTTCGTCCACGTTTGGACGGCCCTCATCAAGGCAGTGGGCATGGACCTGCAGACGGGCGCGGACGTGAAAACGATGTTCGAAAAGTACTGGCGGGAGGTGGTCCTGCGGGTGCAGGTGATCGAGCTGCTCGGCCAGGTGCGACGTTGCCGGGTGCGCACCACGCGCAAGCAGGAATCGAAGGGCGAGAAGCTGCGCTTGACCTTCGGTGTGGACCACAGGCGCTGCGACCAGGAGGCGCCCCTGATCAAGTATTTCAACAAGGCTGGCCGGCTGAAGTATGGACCAGACCCGCGGGGATCTCTGGAGAGAGACGCGGCGAAGATGTTGGAGCAGCTCGTGTCATAAGCGAAGAGGTTGCGAGTGATGGACCAGCTCGTGGCATGAGCGAAGGGATTGTGAGTGATCGTACCGCTGCTCGTGGCATGAGCGGTGAGAGTGGGAGTGGTCGTAGATTGCAGCCTGTCCGAGCCAGTCACGAAGAAAGTGGTTTTGGAAGATCCAGCTCAGCGAGATCGAGGTACCGCAACGGTGACCCCCACGCAGTTTTGAGTCAGGAAGGGGGGTGGGCCTGAGCTTTCAGCTCAGCGATATCGAGGTACCGCAACGGCGACCCCAAATGCAGTTTTGAGCCAGGAAGGGGAGTGGACCTGAGGAGCCAGCTCAGCGAGATCGAGGGATTCTGAGCCGTCTCCCACTTGAGCCAGCGGGAAGCAGAGTGCCTCGTGGGAGAGGCGTCGTAGCGCCTGCAATCTTTCAAACTTCGGCCCGTAGGGCCTTGCTTGAGCGTGGAGAATTATCCCACCTGTCCTCGTCCCCGGGCTCTGCTACTGCCGCTGCTCCCTCTTCCTCCATCCCTCAAGACTTCGCGCTCTCAGAAGATGTTTCTGTGCACAGAAAAGTGTCTCAGGAGCCGAGGGGGTCGGTTTCGCGCCCACAGGTCCGAAAACAACATGGCAAGAAACGTCCTGGTTCGTTGGCCAACGGGGGTTAACTGAGAGAGCATGGCGGTGCCATCGCCCCCCTCAATGGCACATTCCAGTTTCAAGGCGGGTCGAGGCCCGTGTGCGTTCCACCTGCAAAGCCAACCGTTGCGGCTGTGATTTTGTATCATAAGTTAGTAGGCGCAGGTGATACCACCCTAGCGTTGCCTTCCCTAGCCTTGCCTTGCCTTGCCTCCTCCTCCATTTCCTCATCGTTTTCCTCTTCCTCCTCCTCCTCCTTCTCCTCCTCCTCCTCCTCATCCTGCTCCTCGTCCTCCTCCTCCTCCTCCGCCGCCTCCGCCTCCTGATCCCGTGATTTTCTCATGAGGGTGCTTCGCACGCTGCCGCTTCCGTCAGGGCTGGCCGTCTGGCCAGCCTTGGGGGGAGTAGAACAAGCTGAGGGTAAGTAGATGTAAACGTGGCAAGCAAACAGGTATGAGGGAGAGAAGAGAGAACATCAAACATCCAGCATAACATCAATCACAACGAGCAGGTGGGATAGGTGGCTGGTGAAAAGAGAGTGGCGGCAGCAGGTTGAGACCGATGTGAGGCCCTAGGAACAATGTATGGTCCTCTCTCCTTCGGGTCACGTGGCCTTGTTGCGCCACCGCCCTGGACGGTGCCCAGGGCCCCCTTTAGTTGGGGCGCCCTCTGCTGTCAGTGGACCGTGGGTGCTGCATCCCTGGAGCAACCAAAAGACAGAAGGCGGGAGGAAAGCGCGCGTCTAGTGGCAGGCTGGCTGTGGAAAAAAACGGGCAGGCCGTGGAGGTGGCGGTGGAGTGGGCTCGTCGGCGCCCAGTGAGAAGCGCAGCTGCGGAAACTATTCCGCTGGAATTGTTGTTTGTGCCGCTTGCAGCAGGGGGCAGGGCCCAAAGGGCCTCTTCTCCTCTGCTCACGGGAGTCCACCGCGGGCGTCCCCAGGGCCGACGGCGGGATCCCTCGCCTGCAAGCGGGCGTGGGGGTCCCAGCACGGCGACCTCGGGGCCGCGCTGGGGGGGTGCCACCGAGCGCGGGGGAGGCTCGGGCACTCCCCAGGGGGCAGCGCGGCGGCGGGGCCAGCCACGCTCGCCCAGCGGAAGGGCAGAAGGAGGAGGAGGAGGAGGAGGAGGAGGAGGAGGAGGAGGAGCAAAAGGGCCAGAAGGGTTCGACCACCACCGCAAAAACCGTACATCCAGCAGGGCGCGTTGGCACGGCAACCGCTCAGGGTCGCCGGAAGGGAAAACACGAAGACGAATCTCGTCTCACAGGGCACCACAGAATTCGCGCTGGAAAACAGGAGGGTGAGGAGAGAAAAGGATATAGCAGAAGTTGGCCCAGATATGTAGGCTGAGTTCGTGCATCTCTGAAGTCCATTGCTGTCTCGGCCAGCCGCGACGTTGGCGTTCCACCCAGGTGTTTGGCGCGCCATCTGGGCGGTGCACGATTTGACGCACGAGCGAACCAGGCCCACCTGCTAGCTTGTGGTACAATGCTGTTTGTCTGCCCCTGCGCATAGGAAATCGCATCCCCCAACCTCGCCCCATGGCAACCTGCCAATGGCATCGCCTACATGGACGATCGCTCGATCACGATTTGTTCGGCCGGCCTCGTGAACGATGACCTCGTGGTCACATCCAACTTCGACCAGGCTATTGGTTCCAAAGAGAATGTGAAGAAGCGACAGGTATGCCACGCTGTGGATGATCCTGTACCCCTGGTGGAACATCTTGGAGTGACGTGCCGGCGTACTGATGTGGAGTATCCGATTGGCCCCAGGAGGGGCTGGGACCAAGTGTTTGTTGCTATCAGTACTTCGGGACCTATACCTGAGAGGCTGGCGATACCATACATCCGACCTTTTTTCTTTTTGTGGGCGACGCCGATTGTCGCCCCTGTACGAAGCGCAGTCGCACGACTCCTGCACAATGCTATCGTGCGAACGAAGACAAAGTGGTGGTGCCATGGACGATGGTGGTGCCAACGTATACAGTTGCATCCAGTGCTGGGAGCGGCCTTGCGGGCCTTAGTCAGCATCACGGACCCCAAGTTGACGTGGAGTGGGTTCTTGCACTTCTCTCTGTCAAGACATGCTGCCGAGCTGGGCGCCAAGTTCATCCAGTCTCGGAAGCTCGTGGCTGTCTGATGGAGATCCCACCTATCGATAATCACCGGGTGTTTCGAGCTGTACAATCATTGTGTCTTGCGGGGACCTTTCGTTTCTGGGCCTGTGTTGGCTGGGATGAGAGGTACGCCAAGAGAGTTGTTCACGCTCTCAGACGGATTGCGCGAATAAGGTATCTCCAGACGGTGACACGCACCAGGCACGACTCCGAGTCCATCGAGGAGGTGCAGGTTGAAGTGATGTCGAGCAAGAAGTTCTCAATGTGAAGATCATCCTTGTCCGAGGGCGACATAGTACGGTTGGGTTTTTTTCTCTCAGGAGCTGTGTCGTCTGAGACGCGAAGGCAGACAGGCCGCCCGTGTCCCCACTGCGGACACCTCTGGCCCTCTTTCAGGCACCTGTGGGCTAAACGCCCTTCTCTACGCAAGCGAGCGGCGCGCCATCTCCAGGCAGTTCGCTCTCGACGCCCTCTTGTGGACGAGTGCTCCCAAAGTCACGGCCAAGAGCGGATGGAGTGTTCTCGCTCAGGCCCCCACCCTCCAAGCACGCGCTACGTTGATGAGGGCATCCTGTGAGATGGCCTTGGAGATCATGCAGCTCAGTCCTTTTGAGCGCCTTTCACCCTCTGGATTAAGGTTACTTTTGTGGGTTTACATCATACACCTTAGGCGATGCTTAAGAAAACTCAAGTTTTCTGGCAGAGTCTCGATAATTCTTAACGTTTCAATGTAAATCTTAAGATTTTAATGGAAACGTTGGGTTTTTATTCAAGTTCTGAGACTATGAATTTCTTAACCCATGATTTCTTAAGCATTTCGCAGGGTGTAGTTCAATGTGGTTCACTCACCCTCTTCTTCCGTCCCCAAGCCGCACGACTGGCACAGTGCGGACGCGGCCGCGAGAGACCTTCGCAGGAAACCCAACCTTGATAACCCGCGCGCGAGGTGCACCCGAGGGAAAACCCGAGGGCACCTTGAACGCAGCAGCCTCTTTGAACGACAGCGGGAAGTCAGCGCGCAGCGCGAGGAGCGAAGAGACCCAGGATGCGTTGACGAGTAGCAGATGGCTTCTTCATGCGCGCCCCCACCGCACCCTCCCTTGCCAGACAGGAGAGTGGGGTGCCCAGATCGTAGAGGCTGGGGCCGCCTGGGGGAGTTCAACCGTGCGTAGGGGAGGTTTCTCTTCCCCGTGGCGGCGGCGCGGCCTAGGTCTTCAGTCGGGCCTGTCCTTCTACAGGAGGGATGTTCAAAAATTGTCAAAAAATAGTCTGGGGACGCTGAGTTGATTATCATTGGGCATATGTTGGATATGTTTGACTATGTTTATTTTTCGTATAAAATCCGCCTGTATGGGGGACGCGCCCGACCTAAGGGTACCCAGATCGTGGAGGATGGGGCCGCGTGGGGGAGCTCCACCGCGCGCGATTGAGGCTTTTGCCCCCCGCGGCGGCGGCACAGTCCAGGTGGCGCCTCCCCCCCGAACATAAAGCCCACCCCCCTTCCAAAGGTTGTGGCAGGCGGACATTAGTCGCGACTGCTGTTGCAGTTGCAAAGAGAGCAGTAGTATTAAGTCGGGTTTGTCCCTCTACACGAGGAATATTCAAACATAGTCTGAAAATATTATGGGGACGACATGTTGAGCATTTGTTTGCTATGTTGTCGCATCTTTCTGGTATTTTTATTTTTTCGCCCAAAACCCCCCTGTAGAGAGACATGCCCGACCCAACAGTAGTAGGTGGAGGTGGGACGAGAGGTAATTGCCAGAGCCTGCATGAAACAGACCAGAGCGTGCATGCAGCTGGCGTGTGGTGAGTTTGCGGCCAAGCTGACCACGGCCTCACCGGCGTTTGCCGCGTGGGTTTGTGGCGGGTTCCTTTGTTTGTTCGTCCCTCCCCCGATAACCCCACACCGTCCCGTCGCCACAAGAGGGAGGGTGAAGCGATGCTAGCGAGTTACAGCGGGGGGAAAGGGGCTGCGAGAAGGAAGCCAGGAGGTAGGGAAGGATGGAGGTTGGCGGAGGCCTTATTTCAGCATGCACGTCGGGTGAAGTAGCATAGCTTGTGGGTGAGAATGCCCCGCAGGGACCCACCAGGTAGCATAGCTTCTGCTGACGTTGTCGACGCATGCTGAGACCGTATCACTGCTGACGCGTCGGATAAGCTAGCATAGCTTGTGGGTCAGAATGCCCATCGGCAACCATTGCGTAGCATAGTTGTTGTTGACGTCGTCGCTGTGTGCTGAGACCCGTCAGAGTCCGTTTTCTCTGCTGCCGTCGGAGGGTGAGCCTGGAGATAGTACGACCAGCTGTGTTGGTGCTGATCCTGTCGGTGCGTGCGTACTTTTTGGCCACATGATGGTGCAGAAATACGGAGTCGGAATGAAGCAGCTGGTGTAACGTATCCTGTCTGTCGTGGAGCAAAATTGGACAAATCTGTTGTGCATGTTACGTGGGGAGGAGGTTGGCGCTTTAACGGGCCGCTTTAACGCCGGTCCCATCTAGAGGCGATAGCTTTTTGGTTGTGCGCAATCAGGGGGGATTCTCCTGATGTGCCGTGGCTTGGTCGGGCTGATGGTCCTTGCGGTACTGCTTGTATTCAACGTCCCAGGGTGCCCAGGGAGCGGAGCCGCCGTTTGATTTGGTTTCTTTGTACGCATGTGCCCTCGTCGTGGGCCTGGTTGTTGTCGTGCTAGTCGGTTGTCGGTTTGGTTTGCGTCGCATCGCGGTTTGGTTGTTGGTAGTTGCTTGCGTGTGTAACCCGACCCAGGTCGGTCTCTCCCGTGAGGCTCCCATGGTGAGATTGTCGGGTCGTTGGTTCTTTGAAGCATGCTTGTTGGTTGCAAGGGTGTTGCGGCATCGTTGAGAGTTCTGCCAAGGGTACCCACTTGTTGTGGCTTGGGAGCTCCTGGATCTGGTTGTGTTCATCTGTCCGTGTCGGTTGTACGTGCTGAGGTGGGTCATTCCGTTGTTGGACATCTGGCAGGTCGGTTTAGCAGTCGGTTGTTGAGTCGGAGTTGGGGTTGGCAAGGTTGGATTGCGCTTGTGGCTAGGTGGGTTCTGGTTGCTCTCTGTTGCCGTCATTGGCTGGGTCAGTTGTTTGTGGGTCCTGTGCGTTGATCAGCTTGGTTATCTTTTGCATGGCTGTTGTCGCGGTTATGCTCTGGAACCGCGTAAAGGGGAATGGCGATGGGATGATGGTCGGGTTGTAACGTATGGCCATCTTGATTGACATGAGTATGTTCCGCCGTTGTGTAGTCAAAGCGTAGTAATAGCGTGTGGTGCAGGTATCTCGTCTGAGTCGTCGTCGATCTTGTAGGTCAGCACCGTGGGCAAACCGTAGGTCGTCATCACTTCCAGCTGGTGGTTGGCGAACTGGGCAAAGTGGGTCTGACGCTCGGTCATGTGGAAGAGTCGCGCCTCTCGTTGTCCGTCGTACGGGAAGCCGTTGTTCAGCGATGCCTCTACGCAGTACATGACCAGGTCATACTCGAGACGTGTATCAGCGTCTGCCCCGATGTCCAGGTCGTAGCGGTTGTTCGCGTTGCCCATGTTTTCGAAGTAGTTTGAGATAATGGTGTGAGTCTTGATCTTGAAGTCTCTGGATTCGGTGCCGTGTGGAATCGTTTTGATGTTGTTGGTCAAGCGATCGGTCAGATCCTGATGTCGTTCGCTTTGGCTATTCCCCGATCGCATGCCTGGTGGTTCGTTCTGTCGGTGGGGGAGTCATATCGAATACTGAGGCCAAGTTGTGGATGATGTTGGCGCTGATTTTGACCACTGGTTGCGTGGTCGAGGGAGTCGCCGAGGTATTGGTTGTGATGCTAGCCGCCGCCGCTCCTATGCTTTTTGGCGGAGTCGTTGATGGTGGCTGTGATGGCACCTCTTGCTCTTGGTAGGGGATGCGTTGCTCGTTCGGTCTACCCGTTGTGTGACCTCCTCTTTGGTCAGCGTTTTGCAATTGGTACGAGTACAGCTGGGATGCCGCAGGAGATGCCTTGTATCGTGGCTCTCGTGTTGGGGCCAGTGTGTTGATGCTGTCATTTGGGGTCGGTGGTGTTGCTATCGGCCTGGGTGTTCATGGGTCCTGTCGCATTGGGGAGGCTGTCGCGTGGCTGGTAGTCGATTCTACTTGCTGACGGGGCCCAAGTGGCTGTGACGGTGGGTAGCTCGTCGTCTTTACGAGGTGGTCGTTTGGACGGTGTTTTGGATTGTGCTGTGGCTGAGCGGCCTGGATCTCGCCAATGATCCGTAGGACGCTCTCCTGCGTGGTCAGGTTATCGTTCTGGTTGTTGAGCAGTATATTATAAGGTCAATAGTCGTCCGTGAGGGTTGTCGTTCGTTGCCATCTCTACCATGTTGTCGTTGTCGAGGAAGTTGAGCATGTTCTTTGTGTTCTCCACGTCGTCCCTGAATTTGGTTTCGCTCTGGTACCTCTTGATGGTAGTTTCCACGACCGATCTGTCTACGTTGTTTGAGCGTGCTTGTGGCGATCTCGATCTCGGCCGCTGCGGAGGTGGGGGTGCTGGCGGTGGCAGGTTGAACGCGGTCCCGCGTCGCGATGCGTGGGTATTTTATGCAGTGTGTCCTTTGCCCCCGTAGGAGCACTCGTCGTTCTGGGATGATAGAGCTCGCTTCCATCCCGTGGTTAGTTGTGCGTGGCATGGGTCGTCCCACGCTGTTGCCTTCCCGTCCAAGCTGGCAAGCTGCACACCTTGGCGTTCCATGTGTCCTGCTCGCTTTGGTAGCTGTAGGCGACCCATGGACGCGTTGGAGGCGATCGGTGGCTTGGTGACGCGGGCAGCCCGTTGGGGACTCTCCCTCTTCGCCGGGCCGGTGCTAGCTCGTGCTCGTCCCATCCTCCTCCTCCTCCTCCTCCTCCTCCTCCTCCTCCTCCTCCTCCTCCTCCTCCTTCTCCTCCCCTCCTCCTCCTCATGATTTCTCTTCCGCCCTCCCTCGGGGACCTTCGAACCTTCCGCGGATCAGCGAGGGCCTATCCCCTGGCCACAAGGGCCCCTCAAGGGCAACACCGGGCCGTGAGGACGGCAACATCAAGCGGGAAGCCAGCCTCCGAGGCGGCCCGTTGGGATCTGTCTCTCTTTGCCAGTGGGTTCGCCACCATACTGTGGCTACCAGCTAATTCCAGGGAGTTCCGCCCTCGTTCGGTACTTGGCAGGCGTAATGGGGGGAGCCGATGAGCTCAAAGCAGGAAGAGGCACCGATACCGCTACCCTTGCCTCTTTTTTACCTTCTTGGGCCTCCTGTGAGGTCTTCGTCGCCACCGCTGGACTCGCCTCGACATTCGGGTCAGAACGCACCCCGGGAGAGGTCGGGGGAGCAGCGGTATCGGTACCTTTGATTTCCCCACGGGCAGCATGGAGCGCCATGCCATGCGGCCCACCCGGCGAGGGGGGCGCGGCGGAGAGTGCACCAGCCACCACGGACGGCAGCGCCAGGGCGGCGGGGGCGTATGACCAGGACGGTTGAGGGTGGAGGCGGGGGCATCAAGAAATATTAGTTTCACTAAGTACGACGTAGTTAGAGCCTGTAGAGATGGAGGCGCTTCTGCCCCTCACCCACATGTTAGATCAAGGGTTTAGATCCTGGCAGACGTCTGCGTGGCTGGATTCATTTCGAGGAGGGACGCGGCCGCAGCGCCAGCGCCGCGGGCGACTTGTGTGCACACCACCGCGCTGGCGTCTCGCGAGGCGCCTCTGGATTCTCGGCCCAGGCATGGTACGCTGCACAGTCCGTGGGGGACTATGCACCAGTCCGCGTTGGAGTGGAACCTGGACTTCCAGAGAAGGACAGGCAAGATTCCATGAATGCGGTGCTGCCTCAAACCCACGGCTGCCTGAGGCGTCGAGCCTGGGCCGCCCCCGTCGAAAAATTGTAAAAATGGAGGGCCCCGCGCTGCGCGAGCCCCCAGCGGCCCCAGCAGCCCCCCCGGTAAGAGCGGGGCCTGGACGGCGCCGGCGGCGAGCGGGGGAGGGGAAGTGGGAAGGAGGAGGCCTACTCAGAAGGTGGCGGGGCTTCTCAGAAGCCTTTCGACCTTCTGAGAGGTTTCCGACGTCTTCGGGGCAGGCTCGGAAGACCTCTCAGAGGGGCGGCGCAGCCGGGGCGCAGCTCTCGCAGTTCTCCAGCGCGGTCGCCTCCGAGGCCCCGTCCCTCTCGGCTCCCGCGGCGGGCAGGGGCCGCCGCCGCCGCCGCCGTCGCCGTCGTTGCCGTCGCCGTCGCCGTCGTCGTCGTCGTCGTCGTCGCTGTCGCCGTCGCCGTCGTCGTCGTCGTCGTCGTCGTCCTCGTCGTCGTCCTCGTCGTCGCCGTCGTCGTGGTCGTCGTCGTCGTCGTCGTCGTCGTGGCCCGAGCCGCCCCACGGGCCACCGCGCGCGCGCCGCGCGCGCGCCTCGCGCCTCGCGCGCGCGCCTCGCCTCGCCTCGGGGCGCCTGGCCCTCGCCTCGGGGGGCCCGCGCCTGCCTGCCCGCGGATGGGCGACGAGCCAGCGGCCAAGCGCCCCAGGCCGCGGGCGGCGGCGACGACGGCGGCGGCGGCGGCGGCTGCGGCGGCGACGACGGCGACGACGATGAGGGCGACGAGGGCGACGACGAGGACGACGAGGGCGACGAGGGCGGCGAGGGCGAGGGCGAGGATGACGAAACGCCGCCGCCGCCGCCGACCCAGTCCCGGCCTTCTGAGGAGGGCGGCCCCTTCTCGCTCCCCCGCCCCCTCCCCAGGGCGCGCCACCGAGTGGAGAGGCGCCCCGCGGTGCACAGGCGGCGCGGCGAGGCCTGGAGTGGTGATGTGCCAGCCGGCTTCGGCCTCGATCCCAAGAGTACCGAAACCCGGCGCCGAGCGCCAGAAGAGTGCCGAGGGTGACTTTTTCGAGCTTTCAGCCCCGAGGGTGACGCCTCGAGTGTCGAGGACCGGCTTCCAACCGAGCGCCAGAAAAGTACCGAAACTCGAGGGTCTTCACGCGCCGGGCCCCGGGAGGCACTCGTCCGACACTGCTTCGACGCTCTTTCGACACCACTCCGGGTGCTCGGAGTTATTTCTGGGATGTGGTTTTTCAAGCACGATGGGCGCAACTCAGGAGGGGAAAAAACACACAGACACAATTAATCGTCGATCCCCCAGAAAATATGGGAAAAGATGGGAAGTGGGGGCGAAGACAAAAACCCAGAAAATATAGGAAAATATGAGGGATATTTTTATTTGTGTGTATTTATTTGTGTGTCCTGGGGCCCCTTCAGCAACAGAAGTCTGGAGCACTGCCCGCTCCTCTCCGACGTCGCGGATGCGGCGGCGGCGGCGCTCTGTCGGGGGGGCGGAGGCGGAGGCAGCGGGCCGTCCCAGGGTCAAGGCTCGGGAGGCCCCCCCAGCCTTTTGCGAGCTGCGAGGCGTCAGGAGCCTCGAGGCATTCGTATTCATTCACTGTCGACCCAGACCCCCTCGAGTAATGAAAAAATCATGACGGGAGGTTTTTCCTAACTTTTCGGCCTTTCGAGGCCCTAACCGGCCCTCGGGACCGTCAAAAAACGACTCAGGATGAAAAACCGGTCCTTGGGAATGGGTCGAGATCTCTGGGGGTCGACGTCATGAAAAAATCATGACGTCGGGGGTCTGGGCAGGTGTTGCGATCTGTTCTCTCATCCGTACTTGTTCGTGGACACCTCCGTGGCAACACCGACCGACGAAGAGGTGGGCACATGACATTGTCCAGCTCCTCAAGGATGCCCGGCCACAGCGTGGATGCAACGAGCTGGGTGGACACCGCGAAGGATTCAGACTTCTGGGAGGGCCTGGAGCAAGGATTCTGTGACCACGCCAGGTATTAGAGGATTTGTTCTCTCCTTCGTATGTTTTCGTGGACACTCTGTAAGAACGGTTTTTTGAAGGCAGATCTGCCTTCAAAAGAACGGTTTTTTGAAGGCAGATCTGCCTTCAAAAAACCGTTCTTAGACCATTTTTTGAAGGCAGATCTGCCTTCAAAAAACCGTTCTTACATTGAAGGCAGATCTGCCTTCAAAAAACCGTTCTTACAGAGTGGGCACTGCCGTGGGCTGGGGGCACATCCACACATGAGGGGCTGCGGCCCCCGCGCGCCGCCCCCGGGGGCTGGACCTCCGGCTTCGCGCCTCGTCGACCGGCGGCGACCCCGCCGCCGGCGAGCAAGTGGTCGATGTTGGACGATCTGACGTTTCGGAAACGGCCGACCCAGACCCCCTCGGGTAATGAAAAAATCATGACGGGAGGGTTTTCCTAATTTTCGGCCTTTGGAGGCCCTAACCGGCCCTCGGGACCGTCAAAAAACGACTCAGGATGAAAAACCGGTCCCGGGGAATGGGTCGAGATCTCTGGGGGTCGACGTCATGAAAAAATCATGATGTCGGGGGTCTGGGGATCGCGCAAGGTTGAGCGTCCGTCCGTCCGTCGGGAGCCTCGAGACGGGGGTCAATGCAAAGGGTCCTGCAAGGGCCAGGGTCGCGTTGACCTGGGTTTGGGTGCAGGATCTTGCAGGATCCCTCGCCTTGGCCCGGGCTTGGGTGCAGGATCCTGCAGGACTTTGCAGGGCCTGCTTGACCCAGGCCTGGATCGACCCGGGGCAGAAGATCCCCGAAGGTGCAGGGTGCGGATGTCTTCTCGGGCTCCTCCAAGTGTTCGGGCGGTTTCGTCGAAGGTTCCAGACCCCCGACGTAATGATTTTCTCGTTACGTCGACCCCCAGAGGTCCCGACTCTTTCCCCGGGACCAGCTCTGCATCCCGAGTCGTTTTCTGACGCTCCCGAGGCCCGGTGAGGGCGCCCGGAGGCCGAAAACTCAGAAAAACCCTCCGTCGTGATTTTTTTTCCTGGCTCGAGGGGGTCTGGGGTTCGAGGCTCGAGGCTCTCGGGCGTGATCGCCGGAACCCCCGGCGGTCTTCGGCCTCGGCCTCGCTGTCTCCAGCGGCCGCGCCTCGCCCGAGGGCGCGTCTGGAGGTGCGCAGAGTCTAGACCTCCCAAATGGGGTCCAAGTAGATGGGGTCGGAGAATCACGCCGCATCGCCGATGCATCGACGATGCGGCTCGATGCGGAGCCCGATTTTCTCCACGCCGACGCCGCCGATACATCGCTGTCGTCGACGCCTCATCGCCGGTGCATCGGCGATGCATCGCCGATGCATCGCCGATGTATCGCCGATGTATCGGCGATGCGGCGCGGTCCTCCGACCCCATCTACTCCGACCCCATCCAGGAGGCCTCTGAGGTGCGCAGAGTCGCCCCGAGCGGCCGCCGGAGAGCCGAGCTGTGATGAAGTCGGGCGTGCCCCCCTGCAGGGGGAGCTTCGACGAGAAATAAGAAGCACCCCAAACCCAGACCCCCTCGAGTAATGAAAAAATCACGGCGGGAGGTTTTTCCGAAGTTTCGGCCTCGGGGGCCCCTCACCGGGCCTCGGGAGCGTCAAAACACGACTCAGGATGCAAAGCCGGTCATGGGGAACGGGTCGGGACCTCTGGGGGTCGACGTAATGAAAAAAACATTACGTCGGGGGTCTGGGAAGGTGCCCAACCGACAGTCCAAAAATACTCTGGGGACTATTTGGTCAGTATTCTTTGGCCTTTGGGGGGGCATTTCTGGGGGTATTTTTTTTTCGTTCGTCGAAAGTCCCCCTGTTGGGGGACAGGCCCGACCTGAAGCTGTGACCCAAGAGCCACCAGGCGTCCGAGGGACCCAGACCCCCGACGTCATGATTTTTTCATGACGTCGACCCCCAGAGATCTCGACCCATTCCCCGGGACCGGTTTTTCATCCTGAGTCGTTTTTTGACGGTCCCGAGGGCCAGTTAGGGCCTCCAAAGGCCGAAAATTAGGAAAAACCTCACGTCATGATTTTTCCACTACCCGAGGCGGTCTGGGGATGGCGGCTCTTCAGCAGGCTCGGAAGGCCACCGGGCTTCCGCGAAGCCTGCACCGCGAGCGCCGCAGCCCCGCCTCCTGCGAGGGCCTCTCCCCCCTCGCTCGCCCCCCCCCGGGCTCGCCGCCGGCAGCTCCCGCCCGACGTCGCCGAGGCCTCGGCGACGCGGCGCGACCCCCCCCGACCATGTAGGAATATCCCCGGGTGGCCCCCTCGGGCTCCCCATGGGGGCTCCCTTGGACCGTCCTGTGGCTCTCTCCGGTGCCGCTCGAGGCTCCCTCTCCAGCCCGCTGGGGCCTCCGGGGCCGCCTGGGCCCCAGCTCGGTGACCTCTTCCCTGACCTCCCAGAGAGCTATTTTTTAGCACTGGAGACCTAAAAGCCTAAAAAACTCAACGAAACAGCCTAAAACCAAGACGTAGAATAGCTCTGGGATAGGTTTAGAGGTCGGGTGCTATTTTTTAGCCCTCCTGGAAGGTCAGGGTTCGTGACCTCTTGGGCCCCCTCCAGTTTCGTGGCGCCCTCGCCTCGCTTCAGCACGTCACGTCCCTCGGCGCCGCGCGCGTGCCCCGGGCCATGAGAAAACCCCCCCGGCTGCGCCCCCCCCGCGGGCGCCTCCGGCCTCCCTCCCTCCCGGCGTCGCTGGCGCGTCGGCGGCGCGGCGCGGCGTCCTCCGACCCTCCTGGCCGACCCTTCCGTCGGGCACGCCCCTCCCCAGACCCCCTCGGGTAATGAAAAAATCATGACGGGAGGTTTTTCCTAATTTTCGGCCTCCGGGGCCCCTCACCAGGCCTCGGGAGCGTCAAAAAACGACTCAGGATGCAAAGCCGGTCATGGGGAAAGGGTCGGGACCTCTGGGGGTCGACGTAATGAAAAAATCATTACGTCGGGGGTCTGGGTCTGCAGGAGAACTAGCCCAAGAACAGGCCAGAGACAGCTCGGGGGCGATGCCTCGACTGTGTCTGGCCCCAGCTGGGTATCTCGCTGACGATGCCTGAGATGTTAGTCCAAAACCCGCATGGAGGGAGGACACGGCCGACCGGAGCCCACCTTGCCGAGCATGCCCAGGATCGAGACGGGTCGCTCCAGGGCGTGCCACGAGCTCCCGCGGCGTCCCGGAGCGCTCTGGAACGGCAGCGGCGCCCGAAGCACCCTCCAGAGGAGGAGTATGCAAAAATAGTCAAAACATAGTCTTGGGACGATGTTTTCCGCGCTGCTTTTCGACCCGCTGCGCTTCCACATCTGAGTCGCACATCTGTGTGCGCATGTCGGCTAACTGTCGCCGCCCTCGGTCCTGCCCACTGGCTCGCAGAGGAAAAAAACATGCTTCTGAATATGGTTGGAGCAATGCGGGGGTATGTTTAATTTTTCGCCCACCTGAAGGAATTGACCTGTTATAAGAGTTATCAATAGTTTTAAGTAGGTTATAAATATGTTGTAAGTAGGTTATAACAGGTTATAACATGTTATAATGTGTTGGCGCACTTATAAGTTTGCTAAGTCGGAGCCCTGAGTTAGCCCGAGTTATAAAAGTTAGTAACTCCGCTAACTTTTCAACATGGTTCTCACCATACCGACATAATCATATATTTTGCAGGGTGTACTCTTCACAAAAAAAAGAATTTGGTAATATTTTTGCAAGTGTTGCACTCATCATTGCGACTTCTCGCATATCATATCTACGCTGATCACAATTGCAATCGATGCGAATCCGCAGGTAGTGTTGCAACAATTGAGTTGCATGTTGTTTTTTTGGGCATGCCATGTTGAGTCCGTTGTCATTTGGGCTCCAGGGCATTTCGCGCGCATCATTTTGTGCTCACGATTTGCAAGTTGCGTCTTGCATCCATCTGAGACATGCAGCCGCATGGAGCGGATGCCAAGATTCTCAAATGCAAGGACGCAATGGACATTATTGAGAGGAAGTTCGACTCGCCTAAAGCAGAGGTGGTGGATTTGTACGAACAGGTCAAGGCGATAGCTCGCCAACATGGTATGCTACTGACAGAGAAAATCAACAGTAAGTATATGTACGTGAGCCCATGCAACAGATATGGCGACGGCGTCGTGCCGTGTGACGTCACTGGCTTGATCATTAAAATATTGGGAAATGGGTTCAGGCACGAGCATCTGTTGATGCCTACGTGTGCCGAGGTGCCCCCAGTGGGCACTGCTGAGTACCTCAAGATCAAAGGGTTTAACGACAAGATAATGGCCGATAGCGCAGGACAGCTACCGTTCTACGATGATGGTGATGGTAAATATCAGAGTTACACATGCGGTCATACATCGCAAGGTTTGCGATGCATCATACATGGCACGAACGTGCCCGAGACCAACCCAGAGCGGTTCAGCGACATAAGCCAGGACGGGAAGATATCGATGCAACGCCTCCAGCAATTCCAACCAACTTATGCTGATGCGGCTGTAAACGGTATCACATGGGACATCTTCAAATGGCAGTTTATCGAGGCGTTTCCTTTCGTTCCAGACCTTGTGCAAGAAGCGGGCAACGCAGGGCAGGCCGCTGCCAAGTGCGAGAGCAGGCTGGAAATCATGCTCAAGATTGCGCAGTACGCGAAGAGCCTGAAGCAGAAATTAGAGCTGAATCCGAATGAGACGTTCCCATGGGATAAGGTCAGGCGCCAGGCGGGCAGGGGCGCAGTCTTCAAGCATGAGATAGACCACATGGTGGACTATGTGAAGGAAATGTCAGGCGGACTGGACAATCCAGTGTTTCTTCACGAGCTAAGGGACTTCAACAGGCACCTGGCCAGAGCGACGATAGTAAAGTCAGATGTCGCGGCAGCCGTCGCGACTTGCAAGATCGCGAAGGAGGGGTCGGGGGTGCTATTCAAGCTCGCGTGCATCAAGGCTATGCATGGCCCGAGCGACAAGTATAGGAAGGGCGACGAACAGACGCTACTGAAGCTCTCGGACGTCAATGTGTTGCAGAACGAACGCAAGGCGCAGATCGCGTTACAGGGCGATGAGTTGCTGCAGAAGATTCGCAAGCTTGCGATTGACTTCGAAATCGATCCATCGAGCGCTCGCTGGTCCAACATAGTCGGGCTCGCCGATGTTCGAGTTGCCCACTTCGTCTTCAACAAGCCCGACGAGAGCCGCGGGGTATACAAACAGATCACCGACATCGCAGTTGACGCTTGGAAAGCTATGGCTGCCAGCACTGGCAATAACAACGTTCGCTGCCCATGGAAGGCCAAGGCCGTCGCGCATGCACCACAGTGTGCTAGCAGCGTCTCCTCGACAGGTGTCAAGACCTTTGACCAGCGTGGCGAGTGGGTGAACGTGTCCGAAACGTTGGCTGTCAAAGGTTTCAAGGTGGGCGTGACGGTGTACAACCGCCAGGAGGGCGATGAGTCTGTGTATGAGATCAAGTCGATTGATGGGCAGAGTGTGAAGATTCAGACGGGAGACGTAGAGCGCACCATAGATGCCGAGGACTTCATGCGAAACAAGTTCGCAATATACGACATCAAGAAAGAGGTAATCGACCAGTTCGACCAGTTCAGCCCATTGAATTGCATGGACTACCACTGGGGGGTCGAGGAAGCTCGGATCAAGATTGCACTCGACGAAGTCTATTCACAACATAGTGCTTGCCTCAAGCATATCACGGCGATTCATTCGCCAATCAAATATAAAGCGGTGTCAGTGAAGAAGGAGTTCAAGAAGGACGCCATCGGACTTGTTCCGTTGACGACAACCATATCGCTCAAGAAGGCGACGGATGAGATCAATATTGGCAACGTTTGCCTTAGGAAGTATACCGACCCTGCCAAGCATACCGATTACAACGTCGCGTTGATGGCCGCTGGCGGGCTCAGGCTCAAGCGTGAAGAGGGTGGGACTGGCATTGGTGGTCTGAAGCGCGCGCCAGATCAGTACGGGGTGCCTTTCTGGTTGGTCGGCGTGCGCACCGCGAAGGAGAAGCCAAACTTGGCTGTGACATTTGTGACCGCCACGAACGGCATTAAGGTTCCCATCCTCAAAAACACGGTCGAGCTCAAGAGCGGCGACAGGTTGCGCATGTCCGAGGACACAGCAAAGGCGCTTGCAAGGAAAGTTGCATTGTCCGACGCCGCGCCCGCCAAGCCCGCCAAGAAAAAAGCAAAGACGCAGTGAGCCGCCCATTCGCCGCATTGCCGCGGCATTACGCAGGGCGTTGGCGTCGCCCTCCGTATATGAACGCACCTTGTTGGGTGGCGAAGACATACTGAAATGCTTCATCCTGCGATGCGTCATCACACCATCGCATCGCATCATTCTGCGACGCAGCATCGCGCCAGTCTGCGACATCGTCGCAACGCACCATAGCCGTTCTGGCTCAATCGCTGGGGTATCACGCGGCCCACGCTGCCCCGCACGTCTGCATGTCAGTGTCTGTTTCCATGCGCACGGTGATCGAGGGCGGCGGGCTCAAGAAGCCGTGGATACCGCGGACTATTGTCCATGGCGGAGGTATTGCGTTCATCGAGGTATCCCTGATGGACAGGAGGCTCTTCCAGTTCGTCGACATCCAGAACCCAACAAACAGGAACGCCCCATTTGCCCAAAATCATTTCTTCAAAGAGTTGAAGGCCCTCCGAAACGCTGCATCGGACATTGCGATATGGGAGTACATGAAATCGCGAGACCCATTGCTGTCGGACCAGTCTGACCAAGACAAACTGATCAAGGCCTACAAGAAGAACATCGACGAGAGTGCTATGCCAGCATACGTTACGGTTCAGTTGCCAGAGGTTGAATTTAATGGTGGCGGCGTGTCCTTGAAGTGCGAGCCGATCGCAGTAAGATGCATATTTTCTGCATCAGCAATTAGCAAGGTACATGTGGAATGTATAGAGAGCGTACTGACTTACATCAGATGTGCTGCGCTGAAAGCAGCAGAGGACGATGGCACCGAGAAACAAAAGAGAGGACTGAGCGGAGTGCCAGGGGTCCGATGCGACAAGCGTCGCAGGGTAGTGTATGTCGTTGTGAAATCCCACAACTCGTCAAGACGCATCTATCAAAAACCAGTGGAATGGAATGACACGTGTATTTTGCACTGCGCCCGCGAGCTACGCGACAAAGTGGTCGCGAAGGGCGAGGAGATAGAGGATCACGAGCCCGATGCCGATCTTCTCCATGGGCTGAATTGTGCCGAGCATGCCGAGGGGGGTGGACCCGAAGATCAACAGGGCGATGGCGAAGACGACAATGTCGATGCTGCGGGTGATAGCGACGCCCAGGGCTGAGACGCCAGGCGCTGCGTCGGGCACGCACAGCGCGCCCACCCTTTCGACCTCCTATCTATTCTCCCACCGTCGGCCCCGTCGTCCTTCCCACCCGCGGGGGGGGGAGGAGGGGGAGGGGGGGGGGCTCGTCGCCATCGTTTTACACGCCCCCTCGTGCCACTCCTCGCCCGTTCGCATCCTAGATGCGCTCTTCAGGCAGACGTGCCGCCGCCACCCCTCACCCCTGAATGTTCAACAAGGAACCATCTGGGAACGACCTCTTATAGAGCGCCAACTCGTCCTGAGGGCCTGCACCTCCTGCTCCAGCCCCTCGACCTTCTGCGCTGCCTCCGTCTGCTGCTGTTGCTGTAGCGCTGCCTCCGTCTGCTGCTGCTGGTGCCGCTGCTATGCGATCGTGCGCTGCTGCTCCCCCAACTCCGCGAGCAAGTGATCGTGCTGCTGACCGCGCAGCAAGAGATCGTCCTCCACATCGTCCACTCGTGCTAGCAACACTCGCGCAGCATTTACGTGCGTAAGCAAAGCCTTCTATCGGCAGGTGGAGGGGCGACGGCGGCGGCGACGACATCGACGACGACGAACTTAAGACGACGACGCCCGCCTCGCGAAGCTGCCGCATCGCGGCGACTATGCCAGGGGTCTCGGGCGCCATCGCAGCGCGGCTCTCGGACGACACCACGGGGGGATGTGCGGGGCCCGATCCGTCCTCGGGGGGGCTACGCGGGGCTCGCGTGTGAGCGCCAGCCGCTACGTACGAGCGCCCCGACCCCATCCCCATGAACCCTACACCCAACACGGCGATGCGGATGCTCCGCAGAGGCGACGTCGCGGGGTGGCACCGTCGCGGGGTGGGGGACTTGGGGGTGGCCGACTTGGGGGGGCCAGGAGCAAATGATTGGTATGGGGTTCGAATGGGAATGGGGTCGGGGGCACATTGTGCGTGATCTATGGAGGGCATGCAGTTTACTTCGCATGCCATATATGCGAGCTCGTAGTTGGGCGTGCTGCTTATGGGGATACAGCCATCGCCATGGGTGTGAAAACCATCATCGTTGCACATGCGTTCAGCAACATTTGCTTGTGACGCAACTGTGCATGATTCTCATTATGGTGACAATCGCATCTGCCACATCGTCGGCCGCACAATTGCCACTGTCATTACCACCGATACACACCGACTCGAACGTACATGTCATGTAAGAGACGTTAGCGTCAGCATCACAAATCACATTATGCGTATGCAAACTATTTCGCCACAGCCGTTGTGTTGTTATGTGCGCGCGACGCCGTGAGTTATTGATGTGGGTGTTGGACTAGCTCCGGTTAGGGGGAGATAATGTTTGGTATTTGTAATATCGTAGTTTGATATCGAACGGCACAGTAGTGTAGAGCTTCGTAGGTTAAGGATTTCGGCTTTCGGGTGAGTACAGTACTGCAAGCTTTGTGTGGTCTGTATATGTGTAGAGTGCATCTAAGATGCACGAGGAACTATAAAGATCCGCGCCTCTCTCTCTCTCTCTCTCTCTCTCTCTCTCTCTCTCTCTCTCTCTCTCTCTTGCCGACGCCGTTGTGGCCCATGTGTTCAGCCACGCCCGCGGCGCGCGGGCCGTGGGTTCACGGCGCGGGGCCCGCGCCTCCACAGGGTGCTCGCCCCCCCCCGCCGCGCGGGGCCCCCGACGCCCGCCGCGGCCTCGCCCTGCAGATGAGCGGCGGTGGCGACGACGCCACCGAGGTGGCAATGTTGCTCGCAGCGGCGAGCGAGATCCAGCAGCGACGGGAGAAGGTGGCGGAGGAGAAGCCGTCGCGGCTGCAGCCGACGTCCAAGAAGCGGCCGACCGCGCCGCGGACGGCTCCGCCAGAGCACGTCTTGGCGGCCGCCATGGCCTCCGCCGAGAAGAAGCGCAAGGCGATGTGTTGGTCGGCACAGGCTCGCGCGCAGACGTGGCGCGGCTCGGTGGCGGACTCGCTGCTCGAGAAGCTCAACCTCGCGCCGCCCATGCACCCGACGATGAACTCGATGAAGCACCTTCTCGAGTTCGAGGTCGACGAGCCCGAGGGTGGTGGCGACGACGCCGCGGGCGGCGGCGACGCGGTCGACGAGGGCGACGGCGACTACGGGGGCGCCATGGCGGATGAGTGCGAAGGTGGCGACGCTGAGGGCGGTGGCTACGACGACAGCGCCGGCGAGAGCTACACCGCCGATGGCGACGCCGAGGGCTATTACAGCAGTTGCCGTAAAAGCCGCCACTACTACGACTACGACGACAGCAGCGAGGGCGTTGGCGGCAAAGACAGCTACTACACCAAGGACGGCAACGACGGCCACACCAAGGACGGCTACTACGGCGGCCACAACAAGGACGGCTACTACTACGGCCACAACAAGGACGGCTACTACGGCGGCCACACCAAGGACGGCTACTACGGCAAGGAGGGCTGGTGGGCCAAGGACGGCTACTACGGCCGTGAGAAGGGCGACGGCTACTATGGCCGCAAGGGCGACGGCTACTATGGCCACGAGAAGGGTGACGGCTACTATGGCCACAAGGGCGACGGCTACTATGGCCACGAGAAGGGCGACGGCTACTATGGCCACGAGACGGGCGACGGCTACTACAGCCACGTGAAGGGCGACGGCTACTACGGCCACAAAGGCGACGGCTACAACGGCCAGGAGTGGCGTGGCCGCGACAAGGGCGACGGCTACTACGGCCATAAAGGCGACGGCTACAGCGGCCACGTGAAGGGCGACGGCTACAGCGGCCACGTGAAGGGCGACGGCTACTACAGCCACGAGAAGGGCGACGGCTACGACAGCCACGACATGGGCGACGGCTACTACGGCGGCCACAAGAAGGACGGCTACGGCGGCCACAAGAAGGACGGCTACGGCGGCCACGTGAAGGGCGACGGCAAGGACGGGGGTGGGGGCGACGGCCCCCGCCCCCGCGGGGGCAAGCACATCCGCCTCGCCAAAGCACTGGCCGTGCGGGAGCACCTGCAGGGCTTGCACGACCTGTCCGAGCAGGACCAGAAGTACGCGGCCTGGAGCCGCCGCACGCAGCCGCAGGTGTGGCTGAAGGCGGTCGCCGACTACGCTGCGGCGACCGCAGCGGGCTCAAGCTCCGTGTGATCACGGGGCACACGTCGGCGACCACCGTGTCGTCGTCGTGGTCGTGGTCGTCGTCGTCGTCGTCGTCGTCGTCGTCGTCGCGTCGTCGTCGTCGTCGTCGCGTGGTCGGCGAGGTGTGCCCCGTCGGAAGGGGTTGAGGCTCCCACGGCGGCGACTCAGCACAGGAGTTGCCGCCGAAGCTGCGGGGGTGCACAGCAGCTGAGGGCTGCCACGAATACGGATTAAGAATCGTCGCAGAGGGCACCGCTGTCAAACGACACGGGTGTCGTCTTTGAGAATCTCAAAGACGACAACATCTCTATTAGATTTAATATTACCAACGCGTCGTCTTTGAGAATCTCAAAGACGACGCGCGCGTCGTCTTTGAGAATCTCAAAGACGACAACGTGTCGTCTTTGAGAATCTCAAAGACGACGCGCGTGTCGTCTGACAGTGGTACCCTCTGCGACGCTTCTCGGTCCACCTTCAGAGGTGTTCATCGCATCGGTCGTGAGGCCTTTGGACGATCGCTGAGCGACGCGTCGCTCCCGCTCAGCGTGATCGCTCCGCTTCCCTGAGCACTTTTCGGAGGCTCACGATCGACGGCGAAACGATCGACCTCCCCCCTCCTCCCTCTCACCCCTTCCTCCTCCTATTCCTCCTCCTCCTCCTCATCCTTTGCCTCCCCCTCCCCCTCCTCCTCCTCCTGCTTCCTCCTCATCCGCCTCCGCCTCCTCCAGTTCCACCCTCCTCCTCGCCCCCCTCAGCATCCTGAGGTGTCCTGAGGTGTCCTGAGGTGTCCCGAGGTGTCCTGAGGTCTCCTGGGGTTGTCAGTTCAGAGATGCCCTGAGGTGTCCTGAGGCGCCCTGGTGTTGTCATCTCAGAGGTGTCCTGAGGTGTCCTGAGGTATCCTGAGGTGTCCTGAGGCGTTGCATTCGCCGTCGTCGTCGTCGGCGTCCGCCGTCGTCGTCGCCGTCGTCGTCGTCGCCGTCGTCGTCGTCGTCATCCCGCATCGTCGTCGTCGCCGCCGCAGTCGTCGTCGTCGTCCGCCGCCTTCGTCGCCGCCGACGTCGTCGCCGTCGCCGTTGTCGCCGTCGTCGTCGTCGCCGTCGTCGTCGTCGTCGTCCTGCATCGTGGTCGTCGCCGCCGCAGTCGTCGTCGTCGTCCGCCGCCTTCGTCGCCGCCGACGTCGTCGCCGTCGCCGCCGTCGCCGCCGCCGCCGTCGCCGCCGTCGTCGTCGCCGTCGCCGCCGCCGCCGCCGCCGTCGCCGTCGCCGCCGTCGCCGTCGCCGCCGTTGCCCTTATCATCCGCATCGGCTGCGCCGTCTCACCGCCGCCCATCATCCCCGCAATCGCGACCCTCATGGTCCTCGCGAAGGTTCGCGACGCGGCCCTGGCCCTCGCGAATGTTCGCGATCGTGGCGACCTGGCTCGCGATAGTGGCGGCCTGGCTCTCGATCGTGGCCTTCTGAGCTTCGATCGTGGCGTCGTTGCTCTGAATCTGCTCATGCCATTTGATGTAGTCATCGCGCTGCTTCAGGGCACGATCAACCACGGAGACGATCACACGGCGATGATCATCAGCCGACTCGAGCTGCTGGTTCATATCAGCAACCATGCGGTCCGCCGTATCCTCGACGGGGCCGCTCCGCCACGATCCACCACCAGCATAAGCCGATGACGAGCCGTCACCAATTGACGCCAATTCGGGCGGGGAGGTCGACGGCGGGCGGGCTGGGCTGATAACCGTTCTGCACCAACATATACGGAGGATGGCGGGGAGGATGAGGACGAGGATACCAATGATGACGAGGACGGGGGCGGTGGAGATCACGCTGCTCAGACAGCGATCGCACATCGTCGACGGATGCGATCATCGTCGCAGCGTTCTGGCACAGATCGCGCCCGTCTCTCTTCTCTATAGCCACAATGCCGCGCATGCATGAAGATATCAAAGCACTCCGAGCCCTGCATCGCCATGAGGATATACTGTTTAGGAACCAGCAGCTTGACACCGCCATCAAGCACAAGGCCAGCAGCCTCAAGAAGGCGAAGCAGATGGACCGCAAGGCGACCTTGTCGCCGCGCCGCGCGCTGCCGGGACATGCGTGCATATGCATGCAGATATGATGTTGTTGTCTGGTGCGGTGTATGTACACTAGAAGAGCGGCGTGATATGATAGTTCTGGGCTAGGTTGTGGGGTGTGTCTGATGTTGTCGGCGTGATCCCGCCTGGTTGTGCGTCTCACGGCGGGCGTGGTGACGCCCATCGCCACACCTATTTCCCCCCCCCCCCCCCCTCCCCCACCATCCGGCATGCCCCGCCCGTTCGGTGCGAGGTGATGCAGTGCTTCAAGGCGTACGAGAAGGCCAAGAAAAAGGCCGAGGACGCCGAGTACGCTTGGCTGCAAGCGTGCGAGCACGCCGTGGACTTGCATGGGCAGCACGATCGGGCAAGGAAGCTGGTAATCGACACAGGGGGCTTGTACAGAGCACGGGGGCGCAAGGCCTTAGGCTTCGGCGCGTGAGTGCGTGGATACGCAATTAGGTCCGAGTGTGTAAACACCGTTTCCCAAGAGTTGTGCCTGTCGCGGGGAGGGCGGGCGCTTCGCGCCATGCGCTAAGAAAACAATGCCTGGATCGAGCTCGTCGGGGCAGCGTTGCAACCATTGCAAATCTGGGGTCAATTGTTAGGGGGGAGTGGGGGATGTGTGGCTTATCGGCTCAGTTGCAATAGGTTTTGCACAAGTTATCGTTTCAGTTGTGGAGGGGCAATGGGCAAGTCCCGCAAGACGATCGCGATGGATGCCCAGGCTCGCCAGGACTGGAAGGAGGACAAACATGTCAGGCTGACCAACGCTAACATCACCAAGGTAGCATGCAAGGCCGAGTTCTTGTGTGCATCGAAGAAGGTGGCTCCGTGTGTGAAAACACGTTAAACACTCATTGCAATGACATTAGCCGCCGCACTAGAAATTGCAATTGCATTTGAATTTGGTGGCATTGAATGCCTGTGCCCTGTATATGTGTGTTTTGTTTTAGCGCATGATTCCCAGGTTCTCGAGACGTTCAAGAAGTTCGAGGCCGCCAAGAAGAAGATGGAGGAGGCCAAGAGCGAGTGGATGGAGTCGATCGGTGATCGCATCGATGCCCACGCTGAGTGGGAGAACGCGTGCGAGCAGCACGCGAGCATCAAATCAGAGCGCATGCCGCGCTGATGGGGCCGTGTCGGGCGAGGCTTCGCAAGTGCGATGATGTGTTCAGATTCGCAATGGTCCACGTCAAATGATCAGTGGTCACGCCAATCATGCCTTACATCTGATTAGCATGCCGAGCAAGGGGGTGGACCCATCCAAGTCAGTGTTTGTCAAGCTGCGCCCAGCCGTGGCGACGACGATGGCTGACCCCCCCCCGCCCCCCGAGAGGACTACCACCCCCCCGAGAGGACTACCAACCCTCGCGCTGTTGGTTTGTTCGACACCCCTGTTGACCTTTGCCTCATCGCCAAGCGTGCACGCGTCATCGTCGTGGGCTCCGTAACCAGTTTGGCTCAAACAGTTTTGCGAACTTACATATCGCTTTCTGCTGCGTAGCAGCAATGACGTCGATACGTGATGTGCTGGCCGAACTCAATCATATGATTGATTGGCATCATACCCAAGTCGGCTGCGGACTCGACGCAAAGACATGCGCCGACAACCAGATGCAGTCGCTGTTGTCGAGAGCGCGATCCTTCGGAACGATCAGCACTGACGACGCCACGCTCTTGGTGGGCACAATTCGGGACAATGCGCTCCCAGAGGGGTCCCCTGATCAGATTGCAGAAATCTGCACGGCGGTAGGGCAGAAGACGGGTGTGCTGACCAGCACCGCAGATAAGAAGTGGCAGAAGGTAACTGCATTCTCGCGCTTCCTTTCGGCGTCTGAGGCGACCAAGTTAAAGAGCGGCGACATGTCGCAGAGGCGATGATCGCCATGGTGTGCAAGAGGGCCCATGCGATCGGCATGTACACTCTGTCCGAGGGGAGCAAGGGTCAACTCGCAGCGGTGGTATCGTCCCAACTCACTGGCGTTACCAACGACATGTGGTACGACATCCTGGCGCAGGTCAAGCTGAAGCTGGCTACCATGAAGGCACGAGACCGGAAACACAGAACTATATGGGAATACGATTCTCCAGACTCCCTCGAGAGCGAATCGTGGCACTATACCGCGTACCCCGAGGGAGACCCGCCACACGGGCAGGACTGGTACATCGACGAGCCCGACTTCGTGCGACTGAGCAGTCGCTTGATGAAGGGCGGCAAGCAAGCGGCCAAGCAAGCGCGGGACGACCGCCCCGCCCCGCCGCCGCCGACCGCCCCGCCTCCCGCCATTTGCGACTTCGGCGCCTACCAATCCATGTACGGGACGATGAACGCGTACCATATGTACGCTCATCCAGGAATGGTGCCTCCGCCAGGGATGGCGCTTGGCCAATCGTCACACTCTTGGTCGCCTCCGCCAGGGATGATGCCGGAGCCCAAAGCGCCACCGCAAGATGCGCCCTCACCACAGGAGGCGCCCCCGCCTGCGGCCCCACCAGCCGCGGGAGGAACGCCCGCCCCGCTCGGCGACTTATCTGATGAGGAGGCAGCGCTTCGCAAGACAATGCGCAAGCGTAAGGAGGCCGTGGCCCTGAGTAAACGTCCAGCAGCTGCTGGGGGCGATGCCGATGGCGTCGAGGGCGCCGACGACGATGGCGACGAACTCGCCGACGAGGAGGGGGGCCCGCCGAAGAAGGTCATGAAGGGCGCCCCGCCGAAGAAGGCCATGAAGGTGGTCATGCGGAGGCCCTCGGCGAAGCCGAGGCCCACGGCGAAGCCGAAGCCGCTGCCCAAGGCCCCGCTGACGGGGGCCCCGAAGATCGAGTACCGCGCGGGGTATATACTCACGCAGCCAGACAAGTCCCAGTACAGGGCTGTCCTGGGGCGGTCCGACAGGCGCATCCGCTGGGACACGGGCAGCACGCGCCAGGAGGCTTTCACCAAGGCGATGAAGTTCATAGACGAGCGCTCGTAGCCGCTTGTCTGCTCTGCTCATCGCCGATCGCGACTTCTCGCGATTTGTTTCGCTGTGCTATAACGCTTGTGTGCATTGTTCATGTATGCCTGCATGGTGCAATGTAAAATGCAAGTCGTTGTTCCATCGTATGCGAGGGGCACCCGTCGCACAATCCTCTGTTGCGATTGCAGATATCGCATTCATGCTACCATCACTCAGTAGCATGTCGGCGGGGCCACCGAAGCGTCGCAAGACAGACGCCGAAGCACTGATTGAGTTACACAGAGGCCCATATGTATCTGAGCGGAGTCTTACATACATTCTCAAGTACGTACGAGATAATGGTATACCAGGTAACATTTCGCGTTATGTGCAGTACAGCGCAAGGCAGAAATTAATCGGTGCCGAATCGAACCAGTACGGTGACGTGCTTGTCGGCATTGATATGCCATTGAACAGCGGTAAGAGCTTCAAGAACTGGGCGTGCGCCCCTGGCCCGTGCTTGTACTCGACGGCGAAACGGAGTAAGGGGTTCAGAGATCTGTTGCGCCGCCAGCTCGCCAAGCACCCGTGCTCCCTAGCATCCCCATGGCGCATCTGCTTATATTTCGACGGTATCTCACCGCGTGACCCGTTGGCCAAGGGCAAAGACCACCGAGGGGTGGATGCTGTATACTGGTCGTTTCTAGAGTTCGATGAGTTTTTGCAGGACGAAGACGCATGGCTCGTGCTCAGCACCGCTCGGGTTTCCAAAGTGAGGGACATGCCTGGAGGGATCGGGCAGTCGGTTGCAATGACGTGCAACGAGCTCATGTTCAATACGTCTGGCGGGGTGAACTTCCGTACGACTGGAGTTATCTTGGACGTGTCAGAAGCAGGGGATGCCACAAGGCACGCGACTATAATCGCGAGGTTGGGCTGCACTGTGGGCGACGAAGAAGCCCTCCGTGAATTCCACATGAACAAAGGGCACGCGGGCACCAAACCGCGCGCCATCTGCAGGAACGTGCTCAACCAGAAGTTCGACCATGCGTCGCACGACACGTCTGGTACATTTATATCGGACGCATGCCTCGACAGAAGCAAACGCGTCGCCAACGCAGACGCGCAGATCGTTGCTATCTTGGAAAGGCTACGCCCCGACTGGGAGAGGCACGACCGCGGTGAGATTAGCGACAACAAGTGGAAGGAGATCACGCAGCTAAAGGGTTGGAACTTTCATCCGACGCACGTTGCCTTGGACGCCAACCTCGCCTACGGTGTCATGTCGCTCCTCTGTTTCGATTGGATGCACATCTATAGCGTCAATGGCATCGTAGCTAAAGAAATGAAAGCTTTCACTGAGAACAAGGCGGTTTGCAAACTCTGCAGCGCCGAAGATCTCAACGACTATCTTTCAAACTGGACATGGCCCCACAAATTTCATGCCGCCAATGCCGTGTTCGCACAGGGCGAACTACAAGCAAACGCATCGCAATAGCTGTCTATGATTCCCGTGCTGGCGCACTTCATCAGGCAAGTCATTGCCAAGCTGCCTGATGCAGGCACCATCTCGGGCCATATTGCAAGTTTACTTGCACTGTGCGATGCCATTGATATGGTTATTCTCTCGTCCAGGGGCCTCGCGACTGCACGTGAGCTGGATGTCGCCGTGATGAAGCATTTGGAGCTACACACGCGCACATACGGGACTAAATATTGGGTTTACAAACACCATATGGCAACTCATCTTGCCGACATGTACTTCAAATTCGGACCCTTGAACTGCTTCGTCCACGAGCGGAAGCACAAAGTTTGCAAGAAGTTTGCAAAGGACCATCTGTGCATGAGGACCCCCGAGAAGTCATTGATGATGCAGCTCACGGCGCAGCACAGTTACGACATGGAGCACTTCAGCATCTCAACGACGCTGGTCGACCCCGTAGCCGCCACCAAGAAGCTCATGGGCGTCTTGAAGGAGTTGCGTCCGCAAACGCAATCGGCATCATCGAGCCTCACGGCGTGGACCAAGTACGGGCCGATCCATAGAGGAGACATATGCTTGCTGGGACGTGCTGCAGGACATGCAGCCGTGCAGGTCTGGTTCCATGTAGATTGTGACACAGAGACTGCGCCCTCAGGGCCTCCATGCTTAGTCTTGGAATTGCAGACTCGGCACGTGCACAGCGCAGATTACTATTCTAGGTACTCCATAGACGAAGATAATAATCCCGTGCTCATTCCTTTGGACTCGCTGAGGCACCCTGTGATTAACAGGCGTCTCGGCGATGCAATCACTTGCATTTGGCCAGTTGAGTATCGCAAATTGGAATGCTGACGCGCTTGCGATGTAGAAGTATACATCTTCACATCAATGAATACATTTTCAAAACATCCCGCAAGAAACACAACATCGAAATTGAAACAACATTGAACGCCCCAAAATCAAGTATATGTTAGCCGAAAAACTATCATGTTACCCAAAATAAATCAACATGCTAACTTTTATAAATGAGTTACAACTAAGTTATAACTCCGCCTAACAGTTACTAACTTCAAATACCTTCAGGCAAAATCCCCTGTAGGGGGACATGCCCGACCTAGATCTAGCCCGATCCGATGCTGTCCCGATCCTGGCTTCGCTCTGCATCGGCGACGCGGCGCGGACCGACGCCGTCGCCATTACAGTGCCAGCCGCACTGGGCCTAGGTCCCTATGAGTTGCAAGCATGTGGAGACGATCACGATTGAGGTTGCCGCCAGCCTCGAAGCTCGAAACGGCTGCCAAGTCGGTCCAAGACTCTCCCGATTCGTCCTCGACCCTCCAGCCCCTCCGGCCCCAGACATCCAGCCGTTCTGACGTTATCGATGCGTTGGCCCCTCGAGGTCTGGACGACTTCCTCAGAGCCGGGCGCTCATCCTGGGCCATTGTTTGCCGTCCCAGGGCCTTCGCTTCCAGTGCAGCGTGCCGTGTCGGCAGCCCGCGCAGGCCTCGGCGCAGGGTCGCGATGGTCTTCTCGCAAAAGGCCCCGTGCCTTTTCGTCCCGCGAGTCGGCCCAAGACTCGCTCGCCTCGCCCAAGACCCTCAAGCCTGCTCCCTGGGTGAGGAGGAGGAGGAGGAGGAGGAGGAGGAGGAGGCGGAGGACGAGGAGGAGGAGGAGGCGGAGGAGGAGGAGGAGGAGGGGGAGGAGGAGGAGGAGGAGGAGGAAGAGGAGGAGGAGGGGGGGGGGGAGGAGGAGGAAAGAGGAGGAGGAGGAGGAAAAGGAAGAGGAGGAGTAAGGAGGAGGAGGAGGAGGAGGAGGAGGAGGAGGAGGAGGAGGAGGAGGAGGAGGAGGGGGACGAGGAGGAGGAGGAGGATCTGCGCTGTGCCCACCGGCGGCGCCTCTGACGCCGCCCCTGGCGCGCTTCGCGCGCCAGGGAGGGGGGTGCAGCGCAGATCCAAGAAATCCGCGCGAAGCGCCAAAATCAGGAGGGATAAAAACAGGCAGACACAATCGATCGTCGATCCCCCAGAAAATATGGGAAGATATAGGAAAATATGGCAAATACTGTTATTTGTGTGTATTTGTTTGTATGTTCTGAGGCCCCTTCAAAAAGTTGATGTTGATGTGGCTTTTTCTTCTTCGGCGATGCGGCTCGATGCCGGAACCCGATCTTCTCCACGCCGACGTCGGCGATGCATCGGCAATGTGGGGCGGTATTCCGACACCATCTGCAGTCGGGCCGAGGTAGAAGGTCGAGGTCGGTTCGGGGAGGGTGCTCTAGTGTTCTTCGTGATTGTTGGATGTTCTGGTGCATCCTGGGGAGAACACCCTCGGATGTTCTGTGCGCTTTGGCCGGCGGAGTGTCTCATGTTCTTGAAGGATGTTGTTCTGCCCCAGGTCCGATTGCAGTTTGCCAGAACCTCCTGGAGTCTCTGAAACGAACCCCACAGAATCCTTCAGAGCCGCTGAAGACAAGTCAAGACCTCCCCACGCTCCTCCCGACGACGACGATAGACGATAGGCGACGACGATAACGACGACGACGACGACGACGACGACGACGACCACTTGGGAGGCCTCTATCTGGGCGACCTCGGCACACCCGCCCCGCTCCCCGCCGGCCCCAGGCTTCAGTCGGGCCTGTCCCTCTGCAGGGGGAATATTCAAAAGCACTCCAAGGAAATAGTCTGGGGACGATCTTTAGACCATGCTGGGCATTTTGGGTGCATTTTTTGGGGGTCTTTCCTGTAGCTCTCGACCAGAATCCGCCCGTAGGAGGACAGTCAAGAGGGGAAAAAACACGCGCAGACACGATGAAACGTCGGCCCCCGGGAAAAGATGGGAACATCTGGGGAGCGGGGGGGAAGACGAAAACCCTAAGAAAAGTATGGGAAGATGGGGGGATTCCTGTTATCTGTGTGTATCTTCATGTGTGTGTCCCTGGGCCCCTTCCAGACGAGCCCTAAGTCGGGCGTGTCCCCCTACAGCGGGATTTTCGACGAAAAATGAGAAGTACCCCCAAAATAGTCCACAATCAGTGTCTTGGGACTATTTTTGGAGCATGTGTTTACCATTTTGGCGTTCTTTTATTATTGTTTTATTTATCGTCGCAAATCTCCCTGTAGGGGGGCAGGCCCGACTCCAGACGGGCCCGACCCCCGAGCCCCTCAGGCCCAGCGGTGCCGCCCTGCGCCTCGCGGCGCGGGCACTGCGGCCGGAGCAGCTGGTGTTCGGCGGCAGCTGGCTGGCGCCAGGCTCCCCCCCAAACGCTCGGGGGAGGCGCAGACTCGGCGGCGGGCCCTCCTCCTCCTCCTCCTCCTCCTCCTCCTCCTCCTCCTCCTCGGAGCGAACAGGGGGTCGGCGGCGAGCGAGGGGGGTGAAGGGAGAGGGAGAGGGCCTGCTCGGAAGGCGGCGGGGCTTCTCCGAGGCCCTCGCGCCTTCTGCGGGGTTTCTTGCGTCTTCGGCGGCAGCTGGCTGGCGCCGGGCCCCCCCCCAAAACGCCCATGAAAGGCGCAGACTTTCAAGCAGTGGCGAGGCGTCCTGGCTCGACTATGGGCCCTACCAAACAATGTTCCAGGAACCTTTTTGCGGTTTCCACGAAGGGTTCTCAGGACACTTCTGGCGGCGCCTGTCTTGCTTTGTCGCATCGGGTTTCTGTTCTAAGAACATGGTTGTTGTTCTTAGAACATTTCTGGGTTCGAAGAACATTTCGTGGTAGGACTATAGGAATGCCGGGACGGTCGGTCCCTGCTCAAAGACTCGGCGGCGGGCCCCCGGGGGTCGGCGTCGAGCGAGGGGGGGCAGGGAGAGGGAGAGGGCCTTCTCAGAAGGCGGCGGGGCTTCTCCGAAGCCCTCGCGCCTTCTGAGAAGTTTGTGTGTGTCTTCGAGGGAGGCTTACAAAACTTCCGAGCCTTGTGAGAGACCCCGCCCCTTCTCACTTCCCCCCCTCGCTCGCCGTCAAAGGGGGGAAGTGAGGAGGGGCGCGAGGTTCGAAGTCTGACCGGCGTCACCCAGACATACTTTTTCAATATGTGCGTCGCCCCCCAGGGGGCGATGCGCGCACCGAGAAATCTTATAGTACATGCGTCGTGGCGGGCGCTTTCTGGCCACACCGCCCGGGAAACGATACACTACAAGATGGGTGTGCTATATGTTTGGGTCGGACGCGCGCCTCCAAGGAGAACAGATAGTACTAGTATGTCTTTGCGCGTCCCATCTGAGGTTTTCGGACGTTTCGATTGGCTCTCGGCAGTGTTCCAGCCTCGGGGTGCTCTCCATCAGCTGCGCCTCGCCAAAGGTGTTCCGCGGGGGCCGGATCCGCCCAGACGTCGGCCGGACAGCCGGACCAGGACCAGGACCAGAACACCACCAGGCTTCCGAGAAGGGGCGGGCCTTCTCAGAATATGCTCGGAGGTCCCCCTGAGAATTTGTCTGAGCCTTCCCCGAAGACACAGAGAGCCGCTCAGGAGGCGGGAGGGCTTCTGACGAGCCCCGCCTCCTTCTGAGAAGGCTTCATCCTTCTCACTTCCCCCCTCAGGTGGCTTCGCGCGGGCCCCGCAGGCATTTTGTTCCGGCGCGGGCGCCCGCCGAGCGATAGCCCCCAGCCCCACGGAGGGGCGCCGCAGCGCGGCAGCCGCGCGCTCCCGCTCGCCAGGTTGGCACCGCAGGGAGCGGCGCCAGAGGGGAGAAGCGAGGAGGCGCTTGAGGCTGGAGCGCGACAGAAGCGGCTGGACGACCACCACGGCAGCGCTGCTCCCAGAATGGGCGGCCGAGGAAGTGGAGGTTCGATTGGCGGCAAGGGTACGAGGGCGCAGCAGATGAAGGACCAGTACTCGATCTGCAAACACTGCAACGAGTGGTGGTACCACACCAAGCTGTGCAACATGGACTGGACTTGCAATTGCAACATGAAGATTGCCAAGCCGCCATATGTCAGACAGCTGGAGTGGGACGAAGAGAGCAACTGGAACGGCAACGCCGACAAGAAGCTCGCCCACGAAAGCGGCAAGGACAAGGGCTTCGGCAAGGGCGGCAAAGGAGGTGCAGGATGGAAAGGAAAAGGAGGCAAAGCAGCGGAGACATTCGCCACAGCGATGAACATGATGACGAACTCGCTGCAGACCATGGGCATACAGAACGGAGACCAACTCGCACGGCAGCTGAATGGAATGGCGAGCCAGGTGGCCGCGGCGGCAGCACCTCCACCAGAGAGGAAGCCAAAGGCGGTGCGCCTGGCAGAGGCGGCAACCAGACTGCAGAAGGCGACAAGGAACTATGAGTGGAAAAGAGAGGAGCTAAAGAAGGCAGGGGAGAAGATGGCAAAGCTCAAAGCAGATGTACATCAGCATGCAGCACTGGCGGTCGACATGGAAGTGGAAGTCGAAGGCATTCAGGCAGAAGGCAAAAACGCACCACCACAGGGAGTACTTGCGCAACTCCTCTCGTCAAACGTGGCGGAGCTAGCGGAAGGCGACTTGCGGGAAGTAAACGAAGCACTGGGCATCAACGACGAGGACCTGGACGACGAGGGGAAGATGGCGATACAAAAGGCCAAACAGGAGGTGGTCGCACAGCTGAAGGCGAACGCAGCCTCGTTCGCGGGCCAGCTGAAGACGCACTTGGAGATCGCGAAGGCAAAAGCAGCGGAACAAAGAACGGTGATAACGCAGGCGGCCAAAAAGAGGAATAGCGACGGAGGCACAACAGTTGAGCTGCAGTAGCCTGATCAGGAGCCCAAAGAAGAGGTCAAAGAAGAAGCCACGGACGTGGATGACACTGACGAGATCCTGAAGGCGGCAAGAGCAGCAAGGACAGATGGAACCAGCTAGGTTGCAGCGCAGGGAGGCCGTCGGAAGCGCGACGACGGCGGCCCCCGTGCGCGCAGCCTGTGCGTCGCCAACATAACTACATGGGGACCGACTGTGCACGCGTGGCTCATGCGTTCGGCGAACAGAAGGGAGTTCGACGCCTACGCGATGCAGGAGACACACGTCACAGTCGACAAGGTAGGGGACATTGAAGCAAAGCTGACGAAGGAGGGCTTCAAGGCTTGCTTCACGGGGGCTCGAAGGAGCAAGAGATCATCGGCAGGTTCATGTGGGGAACAGCCATGCTGATGAAGGGGCACCACCAAGCGACGTCCTTCAGACGCGCAGCCAGGGGCCAGATATCCCAGGCAACCACGAACATGTTGAAGGGGAAGCACTGCGACTACGACATGTGCGACTGGACACCAGTGGCATGGCACATAAAAGGATTCACGTTATTGGTCATTAGTATTTATTTGGATGCAAATTCCTCCCTTCCGGAGGGTATCAGTTCAAGGAAGTTATCATCAGCGGCAGCTTTGTGAAGGCTACGGACCTGCCGCGGCTCATCTGCGGAGATTTCAACCATGCGCCCGAAGAGTTCTGGAGGTCGGGCTGAGCCAAAGCTTCGGGAGCAGGGGCAGCCATCATGGCCCCAGAGGGCGACAACGCGCGCTTCCTGGGAGAGGCGGAGTCGAACATCGATTTTGCCATGGTGGACTCGAGGGCCGAGAAACTCGCGAAGAGCATCGAGCCCATCCACGACGTTCCATGGAAGCCACACATCGCGCTGAAGATAGAGTTGTACGGAGAAGGGGTATCGACGAAGCGCAGGCAGCTGAAGCTCCCGACGGCGTTTCCACACCCGCCCAGACCCAAGAAGACACCCAACCCGAACAGCAACACGCAACGACAGAAGACAGCGGCACAAACAAGACAGCAAGCTGAAGTGGCAGCTGCAGCTGGATACGAGGACCTCACCAACTCCGAGGCATTCGCGGAGAGCAGGGAAAGAGACCTGGACTGTGCGAGGCGGGAAGCTTTGGGGCCAGAGGGCTGGGTCATGCACCCGATGGTACAAGACGGGATGAAGGGCCCATTGGCGGAGGTCCCTGACGAGCCCAGAGTTCACGACGCGGACTACGTGACCAACATTGTGGCAGACAGGGCGCAACTAACAGAGCGGACCCATGCCCTGGGAAACCGACAGACTGGACGCGAGGGGGGGGGGGGGGGGGGGGGGGGGCTCAGCCCGCGGATGCCATGAGAAAAGTGAACACAGCGAGTGGCCGAGTCGGGGGGCCTCGCTTGGGCAAACACTTATTGGAGCAAACAGTGGATACGAATACCAGGGCCAGAACGCGAGGATGGAGCCTCGCGCGAGCAGTGAACAAAGCAACGCAGTGGAACACATGTGCAGAAAAGATGCGGACCCCTTTGATGCCATAGCCGAGTATGAAGAAAACGGCGGCAGTAGGGACGCAGGCGCGTTCGAGGAGATGGCACGCTACGAGTGGGACAGTGAAACGGAGTTCCCGGCGATGTACGGCGACTCGAACGACGAGAAGGGCAGCGTCACGAATGGGCAGGAGCCGCTATTTACGAGCGAGAAGGACCACGAAAGTGATGGCCACTCCCGCTCGCAAGAAGCTAGTGGACCTAGCATACTGGCGGAGGTCCCTGACGAGCCCAGAGTGCATGACGCGGACTACGTGGAGAGTATTGTGGCAGACAGGACCTCGCAACTAACAGAGCGGCCTCAGACCCTGGGACACCGACAGACTGAACGCGAGGGGGGGGGGGGGGGGCTTAGCCCGCGGATGCCATGTGAACCGCGAATACAACGAGCGGCAGAGTCGGGGGACCTCGCCTGGGCAATCACCTATCGGAGCAAGAAGTGGATATGGATACCTGGGCCAAAACGCGAGGATTGAGCCTCCCGTGCGCAGTGGACGAAGCAAAACAGTGAAACGCATGTACAGAGAAGGAGTGAACCCCTATGATGACACAGCCGAGTATAAGGAACACGGCGACAGTGGAGAGGCAGACATTTTCGAGATGATGGCGCGCTACGAGAGGGACAGGGAAATGGAGCTCCTAGCTACGCACGGCGGCTCGATCGACGAGAGGGGCAGCGTCACGAATGAGCAGGAGATGCCATATACGAGCGAGAAGGACCACGAAAGTGATGATCACTCCCGCTCGCAAGAAGCTAGTAGACCGAACATACTGTCAAAGACATGGAGCGGGGCGACCAAATCACTCAAGGACTTCACGGTAGAGGCAACGCCCAAGATCGACACCACGGTCATGAATGACGCATGGAAGGCAGCAGCATTCATGCACGCTAGAGACGAAGCAGACGAACCACCAGCCTCCATCGCGGAGAGCGCGGCCTTCAAGTCGGACCCAGAAGGCGCAAAAGCATTCGCCAGTGCGTACAACAGAACCATGGGCGCTCTGGAGACGTTCTACTGCATGTGCTACAAGATCGACTTGGAGGACCGCGAATACTATAAAGGGAGAGGGGAAGCTACATCGTTCGAGACGGGCAACATACGAGAGAAAGGGGAACGACGAACAAGATATGCACGCATGAGGGCGGACTGGTGGAGCAGAACGGAGGCGATCCTTAACAATATGATCAAACACAGGCAGGAAGGCAAATCGGAAAGGCACATCGACGCGCTCGCAAAGGCAGCAAGACGACTGGTATTTGAAGGAATTCCAGGGGCTGGCATGGCGGCGGAGCTTCATATATCAATTTGGGCACAGCGCATGAGAAGCCTGTGAAGCGTAGACATAGAGATATTGGAAGGCATGGCGTGACAGGCGGAGAATGAGAGGCAAGCGGCAGCACAGCGAGACGTACGAGAAGGAGCTCGCGCGCATACTAGATGGCGAGCCATGGCAGGAAAAGAACCAGGCATACGACGCAAGATCACGAAACCACCTGTACGGCGTGAGGAAGAAATTGCGACACCAAGCGGAGTGGCATGCTGCCCCACAGAGACCGTGGACCTCAAGGCGGAGTCGTTCAAGGCCACTTGGACAGACCCTGGCAACCCACACGAGAGACATTGCCCAAACCTCGAGTACCTCAGGAGTGTGGCGCAGCAAAGACCCGCAGGCATGGACGATCAATGACCTGGATATCGCGCTGAAGGGGGAACCAGGCAAAGGACAAGGAGTGGACAAGGTCTCATGTAGCGACATACGTCGTCTACCTGAAGAAGGAAGACAAGCTATCGTGGACTTGTTCAATGAGTGCGGGGCGGGGATGATGTGGCCATGGCAATTGCTATGTTCAGTAGTCATGATCACCCCGAAGCCAGAGAAAGGAGACTGAGCGCTGGCGCTGTTGCCACAACTGGTGAGATGCTGAGAGCTATTGCACAGACCAAGAGTAAGATCATGGGCGAAAGAACAAGAGCGAGAATGGGACGCGGCAATACAAGGCAACAGTTGTCTACGGGAGGCGCTGGGAAGAGCCATCACGGACGAATGCATGGACGCGATGGAGATCAACAACAGCAACCTCTTGGCAGACATCGAGAAGTTTTACGACAGCCCCAGGCAGGATGGTGTTATCGCAACGGCATTGGAGCTAGGATTCTCGACAAAAGTACTTCTCATGCGTATGCTTCAGCGCTCGTCGGCGCGGGTACCCAGATGTAAAGCAGCCTACTCGCTACCAATCTACGCGGGCAAGTCAATACTCGCAGGGACCAGGCGCCCAAATAATGTTGCCAAAGACGGTTGTATACGCAGTGCTGGCAAGAATTATTGGCCTGGACCCATGCATACCCAAGCCCGTGCCGAGAGCGTGGTTCGACGACATCAGCATTAGAGCGACGGGTAGCAAGGAAGCAGTTATTGATGGCATGGTAAAGACTACGAAGGAAGCCCGAGGCGCACTCAAGGCACATGGTTTCACTTGGCTGATAAACCCCTGCTCTTCTCAACGAACTTCCAGGACAGCAAAAAGATTGAAAAGAAGCTCGCGGAGGCGAACGTCGACAGCCAGACGGCGACAGAGGGCAGAGACCTCGGACATGGCAGAGCAGCGAGAGGCACGACCAAGCGGGACACGCACGGCAAAGGCTAAAAGGGGCCTTCAAACGGATGAGAGAAGTCGAGTTGCAAAGAACAAAGTTGCAAGTACGGACAGCGGTGTGCAACCAAGGGGCGATGGCATCGATGTTGTACGGAGCAATCGGGCATGAGCTGGCACCGCATGCTCTACTGCGGGCACGTCGGGAGCATGCGCAAGCGATCAGACGTCCATGGGCGGGCAGATGCCTTACGACATTTTTGGCACTAGAAGGCCAAGACCCTGACCACTCGGTGATTAAAGGCCCGATCAAAGCATTCGTCGACGTTTGGTCGCACTCTTCAGAACTGAGACAACAAATCAAAAGAGCGCGGCCGAGGATTTATTCCAGATTATGGAAAGAAAAACCACGAAACCGATGGAGAGTACGTCGTGGACCACTGGGAGGCATCACATAAACGCTATGGGAGCTCGGCTGGGATACCAGAGGACCAACGACACGACTGAGCCCAAGAGGTGAAATGCGGGCATTTCCAGAAGGAGAAGAAGATGGAGATCCAACAGGTATCCTGGGCGAAGTTATGAGAACTCTGGACGAGCAACTATGGGCAGGAGCTGCAGAGCACTACATGGGAAGATGGCTCGAGAAGGGGGCGGATTGCCAAGACATGAAGGACCACCTGCGCCGACTACGAAAGCATGGAGAGCATCAAAAGTATGGAGCATTACTTACGGCGGCGTGCGCGGGAACCTGGACGAGATCACGTACACGCCAGCACTACGGCGCGGACGACAAGTGCGAATGTGGGGAGACAGAGACCGACGCGCACCGCATATGGGGGAGATGCAGCCATAGATCCAACGACGTGATTTTCGAAAAGACGGAAAGACTCAGGGCAACGGCAATCGAAGGAGCGGACGCAGCCCCAGCTTTCTGGCTGCGCGGGATCCCACCAAGAGCATGGGCCACACCAGAGCCATGCAGGACCGAGTTCGAAGAAAGACACACCGGGGAGTGCATCAACGAGGAGTGCATCAGCAGCTGCAACACCATCATAGGATGTGGAGATGGATCGGGGGGCGAGTATTCCAACGACCCAAGATACCGAAGGTGCGGGTGGAGCTGGGCAACCATGCACGAGTCAAGCGGGACGCGCAACATCACGGCAGCAAAGATGGGAGCCCTCCCTGGAACCATGGCAAACTACGAATGGATAAGAGCAGCGGCCTGCATGGTGCGTAAAGGGGCCATGACAGCGACGAAGGAGGCAATTGAAAGAAGACCACCCGAAGAAAGAGAAGCTAAAAGGGAAAGACAAAGAGCCAAAGTGAAGGAAAGAGAAGGAAGAAAGCATGACATCGAAACCCTGACGCAAGCGGACCCCCCCCCCCCCCCCCAAGTACCACGCACACGCCCAAGAAGCTGACAAAGGGAAGAGGCTGGAAATGCACCCACTGCGAGCAGAAGGTCAACGAGAAGACGGGGATGGAATACATTCGAGAGTGACTAGCCAATGGGTGCAAAGGTCCCCCCGCACCAGAAGGAGCTCAGATAAGTATCAACGGGGTCACCTCGCACGAGACGCACCCGCTGGTACGGGCCCCAGGCGAAAGACGGCACGTGCACAGACTATGTGGAGGATCGGCGGCAGACTATGCATCTGGGAAAATGCGCAGCATATGCTTACGACGGACTGGCTGCAGTTCGGCGAAGTACAAGCTGAGGAGTTGGCTAAAAGAGGCGCGGGAGCAGCAGCATGGGCGACTAGAACAACTAACTCGTCGGTGGCGGGGAAGAAGAAGAAAGGGCCGAATACCGAGAACATACGCAGAATCCCGAACAGCTCGCCCGTGGAGAAGGCGAAGGGAAAGACCGTTGGAAGCAACTAACCACGGCAGGCGAAATACAGGGAGAGCAGGAAGATGGCGTTAGAGTGCAAAGCCCTAGTGTGCCATTGGGGCTACTAGGCACAGCGTCGCCAGGTTTGCTGGAAGGCGTTAGAGCGCGAAGTCCTAGTGTGCCATTGGGGCTACTAGGCAAAATGCAGCCACGAAAGAACGGTGGCCCAGCGGAAAAGGGCGCAAACAACGCGATGAGGGGCGAGGCGAACACGGGAACACATACCGAAGCGGAAGGAAACAAGACAAGAAGCCCGAGCAAGGATAAGAAGAAACAGGCTAGGACGGACAAAGAACCTGAAGGGAGAAAGGAAAGACAATCACGTGGAGATCAGGAAAGATGATGAAAGCAAAGAAAACACCACGAAGGAAAGTTGCGACAAGGGAAGATACACAAAAAGAGAGAGCAAGGAGAAGGAGAAGATGGCGACCCTGAAGACCGTGAGCATCGAGTAAAGATGGCCCCGCTTTTCCAGCTGCTAAAAGAAGCCACAGAAAGGGAGATACCGAAACAAAGTCGCCAAGCAAGTGAAGATGATGATAGCGGCGTCAACGAGAAACAAAGAGAAGCGGACAGGGCAGAGAACGAGAACAACCACCCCCGTGACATGGGGGACCAGAGGGAAGAGGAAGCAGAGAAAGTGGCAAGGACAACGAGTACGGCTAAAAGGGCAGAAGGAACGGCTACAAGCACAAGCAGTTCGGCAAAAAGAGCAGAGGCCATGATCCACGCGAATGAAACCAAACCCCTTGACGCAGGGGGAGCCAAAGGCCCAGCAGCAGGAGGAGAGCACCTAGACGGAAGAGGAAGGAAGTTACCCCGTGGCATGGGGGAAAGAGAAGTGAGAGGAAAAGAAGTAAAGTCACAGCAGGATGGAAGCCAGAAAGAGCGGACAGAACAGGAACTTGATAGAGGAAGGAAAGACGACAAGGAGAAGACGGCATCGCTGACAATTTTGTCGAAAGAGGCTGGAGAAAGAAAGTGGCAAGAGCGGAAAGGCGAGGAGGCGACAAGAGCTGGGGGCACGGAGAAAAGGACGGGTAAAGACGAGACAACAGTGAATAGCACAGCGAGAAGGAAGCAGGGCACGAAGCACATGGAGGGAAACGAGCGCCTTGACGCAGGGGAGACAGAAGTGGAACTACCCCGTGACGTGGGGAAAGGGGAGCAGCGAGAACAGAAGCCAAGACGCAAAAAAAATACCCACAGGAGCTCGAAGAACATGTGCAGAACGAAGAAGCAAAAGCTCAAAGGGAAAAGATGGCCACGCTCTTCCGCACGCTGAAAGAAGCAACATTGAGAGAAAACTACGAATGCACAACGGGGAGTGCAAAGTAAAAGAAAAACAAGAAGCCGAAAGTGAAACGTACAAGGACGCCTCCGGGAACCAGGTCGAGAACGACCTGGTCTCTGAGGGGGCGACGGGCCCAGACCCGCCCCAACCTCACCACGTGAGAAATGAAACTGCTGGAAAAAAAACTCACTTCCCCCCTCGCTCGACGCCGACCAGACATGCTCGCGTCGTGAGAAAATCACGAGGGGAGGTTGTTTTGTTGTGTTGGCTTTTTGGAGGCCTCACTGGGCCTCCTCCTCCTCCTCCTCCTCTTCCTCCTCCTCTTCCTCCCCTGGTCGTCGTCTTCGCCGTCGTCCTCCTCATGCGGAGGAGGACAATCAGGAATATGATTGTGAACGCTCGGGGCCGCGTGTCCACACGCATCCCTTGTGAGCGTTCGCAGAGCTCGCCTATATTACATTTGACCGCGATGGTGCTGCAAGTTCTTGCGCAACTCGTCCCTTTCACGCGGTTCCCGTTCATGCCAGGAAAGGTTTGGAAAATCAGCGTTTCGCGTAACACACCCTTTCCAAATCGCGACTTTGGGGGTCGTATCGTAAGACGCCGTATGCTAAACATGGGCGCTTCGCCAGAGACGTCCTCGGAACATGGGGATGCTGGAATCCGAATCTTCGGAAATTCAAAAATAGCCGCTTCGCCTGAGACATCCTCAAACAAATGGGGTGCGCCAAAAGCTGGTCTGAGAAATCCGTTCGCCGCGTTTTTTGATGATCTCCGAGATGACCCAAAAAGCAAAACGATTGAACAATACAGGTTTGGTTCAACAATTTGGTTCCAACGTAAACGCTTCGCTTGGGACATCCCCCTAGAGATATCGGATCATGATGGACATGGCGATGTAGCTTAGGGTATGTAGGGTTAGGGTAACTATGTAGTGTTAGAGTATGTCGCGTAGGGGTCTGCAGGGCTGGTATGTAGGGTATGTAGGGTTCGAGCCAGTAGGGCGCGAGTCTGTAGCGCCAGATCTGAAGGGTGAGTAGGGTCTGTAGGTTAGGGTTTGCAGGGTCTGGGTCTGCAGGGTTACGATATGTAGGGTTAGTCGAGTCTGTCGGGTTAGTGTAGGTAAGATTAGGGTCTGCAGGGTGAGGGTCATTAGGGTGATTGTCTGTACGGTTAAGGCATGTAGGGGCTAGGGTATGTAGAGTTAGGGTATGTAGGGGCACGGTATGTAGGGTTAGGGTACGTAGGCTTAGGGTATGCAGGGTTAGGGTATGAAGGGCTAGCAAGGCCTGTGGGTTTAGGGCTTGTAGGGTCAGTGTCGATAGGGTTAGGGTCTGTAGGGTGAGAGTGTTTAGGATTAGGGTCTTTGGGTCTACTCGTGTCTGCAGGGTTCATGCATTAAAAAACCCAGGAAGGAGAAACATGGCGGTGCACAAAGGAGAAAGAGCATACTCGGAAACATGTGAGCGTTCGGGGAGCGTGTGTCCGTAAGTATCCGACAGTGAGCGGTCGGAGACTTCGTGTACATTACATTTGGTCGTGGTGTTGTTGCACGTCCTTGCGCAACTCATCACATGTCCGCGCTTCCCGTCCATGTCAGGAAAGGTCTAAAAACAATTAGTGTTGCGCTGCAGACATTCCCGCCAAAGTCGCGATCTTGGGGGTCGTATCTGAAGACGCTGTATGCTAAAGCTGAGCGCTTCGCCCGAGACATCTTCAGACAATGGGGATGTTAAAAGCGCTGGCCTAATCTACGGACCTTCCACATGGCCGTTTCGCTTGAGACATCCTCGAAAACATGGGATTCGCCAAGAGTTGTCTTGAGGCATCTTCTGTTCGGAGCGCTTTTGGATGACCTCCAAGATGGTCCAAGAAACGAACTTACTGAAACAACACATGGTTTCCAAC
>CAUYUJ010021846.1:0-15000 GCA_963575745.1 Prorocentrum cordatum | reverse complement strand
TTTTGTCGAAAATCCCCCTGTATGGGGGACAGGCCCGACTTAACTCTGGGCCATTGCGGGCGTTATGCCCCCTACCCAGACCCCTCGAGCAATAAAAAAATCATGACGGAAGGCTTTTCTGAATGTTCGGCCTCCGAGGGCCCTCACCGGGCGTCGGGAGCGTCAAAACACGATTCAGGACGAGAAGCCGGTCATGGGGAGAGGGTCGGGAACTGTGGGGGTCGACATAATGAAAAAATCATTACGTCGGGGATCTGGGTACCCCCACCACACACACATAACGGCGCAGCATTCCCCCCTCAGTGACTCCCGGGCACTGCCGAAGGGCGTCCAGCACCACAGTCTGAGGGGGGGGTGCTAGGTCATGCCCCCGCCCGCCTCCCCCCCCGCCCCCCATAACACTCGTTCTGGCCGCGAATCAAGACATGCACTCGTACCGCTACCCTTTGCCTGGTTTTCGCCCGTGGGGACCTCCTGGGGGGCCCTCGTCGCCACCGCTGGGTTTCGCCTCGAAGTGCTGGTCAGAGCGCACGCCGGGAGGGATCTTGGGAGCAGCGGTATCGGTACCCTTTGTGGTTTCCCCAGACGACGGGTCACGACGACGTGACGACGGCGGCGGCGACGGCAACGGCGCGGCCCGATCTGGAAGTATTTATCCTGGCGAAGGACCCAACCATATACAGTTGTGAGTACCGTCGTTTCGGGTACCGCCGTCGGGGGACCTCTTCATGGGACTACGAAGCATGCGAAGGTGTGCCGATTTGGGGCGGGGCCGCCATGTGGGCGCTGCCACTGGTGATTTAGGCGGAACGTATTACGGGGCCGCGGAAAGTGTGAGGGGTGCGCCGCAATGGGGCGGGGCCGCCATTGGGACTTTCGGTAGAGTCCCCTACGTTGCCACAAAACACTACACTGGCTGGGGGAAATGCATGCGAGTTCCCCCACTGGGAGGCCAGGTGGAGTTCCCTACGGGGCCACGAAACGCTGCACTGGGCGCAGGAACCGCATGCGAGTTCCGTCATTGGGACCTTCTGTGGAGCTCCCTATGGGGCCACGAAGCGCTGTGCTGGGTGCAGGAGCCGCATGCACGTTCCGCCACTGGGACCTTCGGTGCAGCTCCTCATGGGGACACGAAACGCTGTACTGGGAGGGGGGGGGCGCATGCGGGCGGTGCCACTGGGGCCTTCGGTGGAGTTCCCTATGGGCCACGAAACGCAGTACTGGGCGCAGGAACCGCACGCGAGTTCCGTCACTGGGACCTTCGGTGGAGGTCCCTACGGGGCCACAAAACACCGCGCTGGGCGCAGGAACCGCATGCGAGTTCCGCCACTGGGACCTTCGGTGAAGCTGCCTATGGGGCCACGAAGCGCTGCAATGATCGCAGTAACCGCATGCGAGTTCTGCCATTGGGACCTTCGGCTGAGCTCCCTATGGGGCCACGGAACGCAGTACTGGGCGCAGGAACCGCATGCGAGTTCTGCCATTGGGACCTTCGGTGAAGCTCCTTACGAGGCCACGAAGTGCAGCTCCCTGTGGGGGCACGAAACTTCGTACTGGGCGCAGAAACCGCATGCGAGTTCCGCCATTGGGACCTTGAAGTGGAGCCCCTTAGGAGGCCACGAAACGTTGCATTGGGTGCAGGAACCGCATGCGAGTTCCGCCACTGGGACCTTCGGTGGAGCTCCTTAGGAGTCCACGAAACACTGTATTGGGTGGGCTTAGGAGGGAGGAGGGGGAGGAGGAGGAGGAGGAGGAGGAGGAGGAGGAGAGAGGAGGAGGAGGAGGGAGGAGGAGGAGGAGGAGGAGGAGGAGAGGAGGAGGAGGAGGAGGAGGAGGAGGAGACGCGGGGCGCTGTCTTTTCAAAATGAAGACCCACCCTCACAGGATGGCTCAGAAAATTATCTTGGCGAAGGACCCAACCATACGCAGTTCTGGGTACCACAACTGTGAATATCTTCTTCGGTGAAGCTCCCTATTGGGCCACGAAGCGCTGCACGTGGTGGTGGGGACCGCATGCGGGCGGTAGCACTGGGGCCGTCGGTTGAGCTCCCTATGGAGCCACGGAACGCTGTACTGGGTGGGGGGGAACGCATGCGGGCGGTAGCACCGGGGCCTTCGGTGGAGCTCTCTATGGGGCCACGAAACGCTGTACTGGGTGGGGGGGGGAACGCATGCGGGCGGTAGCACTGGGGCCGCCGCTGGAGCTCCCTACGGAGCAACGGATCGCTGTACTAGGTGGGGGGAGCGCATGCGGGCGGCAGCACTGGAACCTTCGGTGGAGCTGCCTATGGGGTCACGAAATGCTGCACTAGGTGTGGGGGACGCATCGCTGTACTGGGCGGGTGAAAATGCCAACATAGGTTTTCATAATACATGCGGACGGTCCCACTGGGGGCTTCGGTGGAGCTCCCTACGGGGCGACGAAACGCTGTACTTGGTAGGTGACATTGCCACATTGGGTGTGTGGGACGCATGCGGGCGGTCCCATTGGGGGCTTCGGTGGAGCTCCCTATGGGGCCACGAAAAGCTGTACTGGATCGGGGAAAATGCCAAATTAGGTTTTCGGGACGCATGCGGACGGTCCCACTGGGGGCTTCGATGGAGTTCCCTATGGGGCCACGAAACGCTGTGCCGGGCGGGTGAAAATGCCAAATTGGGCATGCGGGCGGTCCCACTGGGGGCTCCAGTGGAGTTCCCTATGGGGCCACGAAGCGCTGTGCTGGGCGGGTGAAAATTCCAAATTCAAATTAGGCGTGTGGGACGCATGCGGGCGGTCCCACTGGGGGCTCCAGTGGAGCTCCCTATGGGGCCACGAAATGCTGTGCTGGGCGGGTGAAAATGCCAAATTGGGCGTGTGGGACGCATGCGGGCGGTCCCACTGGGGGTTTCGATGGAGCTCCCTATGGGGCCACGAAGCGCTGTACTGCGTGGGTGAAACGCAGGAAGGAGGGGGAGGAGGGACGAGGGGGAGCAGGAGGGGGAGTGAGGAGGAGGAGGAGGAGGAGGAGGAGGAGGAGACGCGGGGACCGTGTCTCCAAAACGAGGACCCAACACCACAGGATGATTGGTTGGGAACCTTAAATCCATAAGATTAAACTGTCGTGGCTCAGCGCGGGGTTCTCGGATCTGCCCTGTGGCGCCTCCAGCGGCGCTCCGGCCGCCGTCGCTGGCGCGCTCCGCGCGCTCACGGGAGGAGGCTCCAGCGACGGTCGTCTACTGACGGCGGCGGTGGCAGCGGCGAGCTTGACCTGAGAACATCATAGGGGCTATGGCCTCGGGTGCGCAAATATTGCGCAATGTACACCGTTTTATGGCCTCGGGGACGCGAATACGGTATAACTTGCGCCAGGGAGGAGGGTCCAGCGACGATCGTCTACTGACGGCGGCGGTGGCAGCGGCGATCCTGGCAACAGCCGGTGGGCCAGTCTGGGATTCCAGGAGGTGCCGTCTCCAGGGGCCCGCGTCGCGAGATTTCACGATGCTGTGGGCGACCAGGACGACGTGACGACGGCATGACGGCGACGCCGATGACGACGCCAATGACGACAACGACGACAACGACGACGAAGACGACCACGACGACGACGACGACGACGACGACGACGACGACGACGACGACCACGACGACCACGACCACGACCACGACGACCACGACGACCACGACGAGGACAACCACCACGACCACCACGACCACCACGACGACGACGACAGCGGCGGCGGCGCCGGGGCTGGCGCCGGCGCCGGCGGCGGCGGCGGTGACGACAGCAGTGACGACGCGGCGACGGCGCGAGGATATTCACCAAGACAGGGCGGCTGGTCCGCATGCCCGACGGCGTGACTCCGTGCACCGTCGGTGCTCAGGCGTTCGGCGCGCCCTCCGACGGCGACGATCTGGAGGAGGAGGAGGAGGAGGAGGAGGAGGAGGAGGAGAAGGAGGAGGACTCCTTCCCCTCCCTTTGAGGCAATGATGGGTGTTTTTTGTTCTCTTTCTCTCTACCCTCTGCTGTCGATTACCTCACCTCACCCGCCAGCGACGCTTGGAGCAAGTGTTCCATGAGTCGGCAGGCTGTCAGGTTGATCAACCCTGCAGGGCCGACTGGGTCTGGGGTGGGATGGCAACGTCCGACGACGGATTGTATTGTCTTCAGGCTTTCAGAATTTCAGGAGGAGGAGCAGAGGGAGCGTCGACGGCGGCGTCGACGTTGATAGGAAAAGGAGCCAGGGCAGGAGGAGGATGACGACGAGGACACGGCGGAGGAGGAAGGTGAGGACGGGGAGGGAGGGCGAGGACTGCGAGGAGGAGGAGGAGGAGGAGGAGGACAATGAAAACATCGACGACGAGGAGGAGGAGGAGTCAGATGGCTGTAGCGATCTTGGGACCACTGCGTGCAACATGGAAGGGCTGTATTTTCGGGTGCGCCCCCAGCTCAACCAGGACCGTCCTGGCGGTAGGGAAGAGATGGTGACGAGGGCCGAGGGAGAACGAGGTGGGCGAGGAGCAGAAGGAGGAAAGCGACGACATCGACGACGATCAGAAGGACGAGGAGGGCCAGGATGAAGAGGGCGGCAACGAGGGGACGAGGAGCCGGAGGAGGAGCAGGAGCAGGAGGACGTTCTTCCCCCCCCCCCTGGGGTGGCCGGGGGACACTGCTACCCCGCCCCCTGAGGGGCCTGTCTCGCCTGCTTTGTCTGTCTGTTTTGACTTCAACAGACTCCAGTCTGATCAGCCTCCCCCAGCGGCGACTGCCGCTTGGTGGGGGGATGGCAGCATTGAGCATCAGCACCCAAGCCTGCAGCAAGAGCAACCGGAGGAGGAGGAGGAGGAGGAGGAGGAGGAGGAGGAGGAGGAGAAGGAGGACGAGGCCGAGGCCTCGGGCGCGCCGCGGACTGGAGGAGGGGGAGGAGGGGGAGGAGGAGGAGGATCAGCACGTGGTTGGAGAGCGCAGCAGGTTAGCTCCGCTCAGGCCCTGCGTCCTGCTGTAAGGACTGGGCTTTCTCGATTCTGACTGCTTCGGCGGCAATGAAATCGACGAGCCTCTGAGGAGGGCTCTGGAGGAGAGACGGGGCCTTGAAAGAGGACTTTGGGTGCTTGCCTGCACAGAGGAGTCTCCACTGTGTCCTGTCACCCTCCCGTCTGAACCCAACATAATTCTCTGAGAGTTTGTGCACATTTGATTCAATGTACTTGCCGCAGCCAGAACACATCATAATGAAATTCAAACTTCGAGTTTGACGAGCAGCATGAAACTTGGCCCTTGGGGTCGGCAGCTATCTGAGACATCTGTAAGTGGTAGCTCCGGCAAGACTCATCTTTGCGAGACTGATCAAATTCTGTCCGAGCAGCGGGTTTTACGGGTCGAGCACAGCCAACGCTTGGACCTATCGTTCCACTCCCACGAGTGGTTCATTCTCGGGGGCCGAGGGACCACGGGAGCTGGTGGAGGAGGAGCCTCACCAGTCCAAACCACACGGGCACTGGACGCTCCAGCCGCTATGGGCTGAGCCACGGTTTTGTCCCGAGAAGCGAACGCTTTCTTACTGGTTCTAGGTCCGACGGGCTCCCACAAACTTAAAGCGCGAGCAACATATCTGAGCCACTTGGCCAGAAGGGATCAGACCTCCGTGGCTTCCTCGATCTCATTGGCCGAGGGTCTCTGCAACATCTGGGCTCCTAATTTAGCGAATTTAATTGCGAAATCGTTACCAGTGGCTTTTAGCCACGCTTCGGAGCCCTGGGTGAAACTCTCTAGGCTTTGGTGAGCCTTGATCTTATCGAAGGAGATTCCACCGTGCCAGTTAATCGAGCCTTTAGCCAGCATGGCGACGCCCGAATACTTCTGCTTCCTACTGTGATGTTCGCTATACACGTATATCACACCTTGATAATCGGCGACTAACGTGTGAATAGAGGAGGGGGAGGAGGAGGAGACAGCAGCAAGCACGGCAAGATGCTCGGCGGAGGGAGAGGATTGGGGGGAGGTTACGACCGACAGGGCCGTACACTGCAGCTGCCATCTCACCCTGGTCGTCAAGAGCGACGGCTGCGTATCCTGCAATGTTACAATCCTAGGGACCTTGTTTTAAGCGAGACCCATCAGTATATATTGTGCATCGTAGTGCCTCAGAGATGGGAACATTATCACGGGTCCACACAGCTTGCCTCTGTAAGCCAAGGCCCTCGGGAGCTCCCGTGGACCAGTCCAAACCCTCCAAAAACCGGCCTGGAGCGGGAATTTCGCTGGGTCCAAAAGGACTTGGGCCTCAGCTTCATTGAAACATTCATCTCTGAGGGGCGCTGTACAGGGGCAACTCACAAGTCTATGATGTAGATCGTCAGTGGGGTGTCCACATTAGCACTCCGCTTCCGTGGGGTAATCAGCCTTTTTTCAAGCAGGTATGGGTCCAAATACATTGGGTTAAAAACGCCAGGAGGGTCGTCCTCTCAGACTGCGATAAACTCTGATCTTTCAAAACCCTGTTTGCCGTGGAGGTGTCGATGGACCCGTGGATGCCGAGCTTCTTGGCGGCCGGCTCGTGCAACTGTTGGCCCCAGGCCTGCTGCATCCAAGTCTGGAAGACTGGGCGAAGTGGAAGTTAAGATATGAGTCCTCTGGTTCTGATCACTCATGGTGAAGGGAGAGGTGAACTGCCAACCCAAGCGCTTCGCACTGAGTATAGCTGCTCCGAACGGGCCTCGGCACTCTCTCCACGAACTCGGAGGGTTGTCGAGGACTGCGGTAGCAAGAGCACGAAATTGGGGCAGACCATGGCCAGGTGAATTCTGACCTATCATCGCGCGCCAGACCAATTGAAACCATATAATAGTTGCTCCAACCCCTGGGCGCCAACACGGATCGCCTAGCAAACAAAGTGCCAACGTGTTGGACCTCGTTGTCGTACCTGGACTTGCTATCTGAAGATAAAGCCTACGAGCTGCTTTGAGTTCTTCGTTATCTACGCCTACCACTTCAGTTCCATAGAATTGGGCCTGCCCGAAGCCCGTGTTGTACAGTTTTAGCGTGTTGGCTCCAGCTCGTCTAACAGCTCGTATTCTGGCTGGTCGACCTTTTAGCTTCGAATGTCGTTCACGAAGTTTTGAACTTGTTATACCTTTACCTCTTTCTTCTGACCAGCTCTGAAATCAACTCCTAGGTTAGCTGCGTGATGAGGAGCCGACCCTGAATATCTTCCAAGGGCTTTAGCAAGATGCTTCTGTAGATCAAACGCCGAGGCCAGCACTGCCGACTTGTTGATGGCTATGAAGCACCCCAGCTCATACTGGATCGAGTAGGAGGAGGCGGAGGAGGAGGAGGAGGAGGAGGAGGAGGAGGAGGAGGCGGAGAAGGAGGGGGAGGAGGAGGAGGAGGAGGGGGAGGAGGGGGGGGGAGGAGGGGGGCGGAGGATGGAAGGAGAGAGGAGGAGGAGGAGGGAGGAGGAGGGGGGGAGGAGGAGGAGGAGAGGAGGAGGAAGATGAGGAGGAGTAGGGGGGGAAGGAAGGAGGAGGAGGAGAGGAGAGGAAGGAGAGGAGGAGGAGGAGGAGAGGGAGGAGGAGGAGAGGAGGGAGGAGGAGGGGAGGGGGAGGGGGAGGAGGGGAGGGGAGGGGGAGGGGGAGGGGGGGAGAGGAGAGGAGGAGGAGGAGGAGGAGAGGAGGAGGAGGAGGAGGAAGGAGGAGGAGGAGGAGGAGGAGGAGGAGGAGGAGAAGGAGACGAGGACGAGACGAAGGAGGAGAGGAGGAGGAGGAGAGGAGGAGGAGGAGAGGAGAGAAAAAGAAGAGAAGGGGAGGAGAGGAGGAGGAGGAGGAGGAGGAGGAGGAGGAGGAGGAGGAGGAGGAGGAGGAGGAGGAGGGGAGGAGGGAGGAGGAGGAGGGGGGAGGAGGAGGAAGGAGGAGGAGGAGAGAGAGGAGGAGAAGAAGAAAGAAGCAGAAGAAGAAGAAGGAGGAGGAGGAGGAGGACGACGACGACGCGGCGGCGCCTCCAGGGCCCCGCCTTCGGCGACCGCGTCTTCGTGAACGACTACACCGCCGAGGGTGCCGCCGCGTCCCACGCCGACAGCCTCGCGCGGCTGGGCGCGGACCGGGTGCACGGCCTGCGGGTCCACGACCCCAACGACAACTCCACTTGGGACGGCTCCACCGACGAGGCGGGAGGGGGGGGTACACGTTTCGGGCCTTCGATCCGCGAGGCTTGCAGGCAGTTCCGTTCCGTTGGTTCTCGGCGGTTTGCCAGCTTCGGGATGTGTTCCAGCAGCTGCGCCTCGACGAGGGCGTTCTGGGGGTGCCTGGATCGTCCCGAACGGCCGCCAGAGGCCTAGGGTTATGGCCCGAAAGCCACCAGGGGGATATAGAGGCCCCAGGATGTTTTGCAACGTTTGCAGTTTTTTCTGGACCTCCGTGGGGGTTCTCGTCGCCGCAGTTGGAGTGCTCCCGCTCTTGCGAAGTCCTGACGAAACCGTAGGTTTTTCAACATGTTCATGGAATTTTGCCAAGTGGGCCTCTGGCGCCGCATGCCGAAATCATTCGCCACCGTTGCGCGCGATGGGGGGGGCACGATCCGCGTCAAATAGTACCATGCGGTCCACTCGCTCCGGTCGGCGGCGCGCGCATGTCGAACTCTTTCCAAAACCGTCATCACCGACGCGAGGACGCCGTGCCGTCACCGTCGTCGGCGCGACCAGCATCTGCGCCCGCACTGGCCGCGACGTCGTCGTCGTCCACATCGCCACCAGCATCGCCACGATCATCATCGCGTCTACCGCTTTCAACGTTGCCACGAGACCGCGCCCTGCCAAGTCCGCGACTCGCAGTGCAGTGCCCGCTGGGAGGCGCCCGGCGGCCAGCGCCACCGCAGCCGCGTCGGTCGCGCCAAACTAGCTGGCCGCTGCGCGCGCGCGCGTGCTTGGGTTGGCGCGGTCAGCATCGCCACCAGCGCCGCTACTATCATCGTCGCGTCTGCCGCTGCCGACGTTGCCCTGATACCGCGCCCGCCCAAGTCCGCGACTCGCACTGAAAAGCCCGCTGGGACGCGCCCAGAGTTCAGCGCCGCCGTGGTCGCGTCGGCCGCACCCAGCTAGGTGGCTGCTGCGCGCGCATGCGCGGGCTGGCGCGGCCGCAGAGATGCACGTACCAAAATCAATCTGTCATCGCAACCCCCGCCGCATGGGTTTTGCAAACCAAATTGCGGCTGGATGGGTGGGATGTTCGCGCGAACGCTGAAGGTTTTCAAACGCGGTGCAGGGTAGTCAGTTATCTTTTCTTAAAAGAGAACTGGACGCACCCCCCCTCCCCCCGGGAAAATCAGCACCCCTCCTCGTATTGCAATTGACACGATTCTGCCCCATCGCCCGTCCAAAATATGAACCCATACCATCCCAGCCCAACCGGTATATACCCCCCCCCGCCATCCTCCGCAACAAAAATTATGCGCGCACGTTCGCTTGTCAAAAATCAGCAGTTTTCAAGAACCCCTTACGAACAACGGGACGAAGTACACACGCGCGCGTCGTCGCGCGCATACGCCGAAATCGTTCAAAAGTTGTGTGTGTCGTAAGGGTTTCAAGATCGATTGTCCAAAACAAATATAAACACAGGGGGTCGCAACACGGGTTTCAAAAAGAAACGTGCGCGCGGTTCTGCGAATTCTTAAGAAAACCATCGGTGTTCAACATGTTCCTAAAATGCGACCAAGCGGGCTTCGCGCGCGCATGTCGAAATCGTTCGAACGCCCTTTGCGCGCGTGCTGGAGGGGCCCGATCCATGTCAAACAATACCATGCGGGCCACTCTCACGCGTCTACCGCGCGCGCATATCGAACTCCTTCCAAAACCTTCATCACCTTCGCCGGCGTGATCAGCATCGGCGCCGTCATTGGCTGCCCCGTCGTCGTCGTCCGCATCGCCACCGGCATCGTTACAATCATCATCGTGTCTACAGTTGTCGACGTTGCCATGACACCGCGCCCGGCCAAGTCGCCGACTCGCGCTGGAGTGCCCGTTAGGATGTGCCGAGCGGTCCGCGCCAAAACGTTCGCGTCGGTCGCGCCAAACTAGCTGACTGCTGCGCGCGCGAGCATGCGCGGGCTAGCGCAGCCGGAAAGATGCATCAGCCAACACCCACCATTCATCACAATAGCTCCCAAATTGGTTTTGCAAACCAAGTTGCGGGTGGGTGGGTGGGATGATTGCGCGAGCAGTGGAGTTGACGTTTTCAAGTTCGGCAAACGATTTGCACCACATTCGTTGCACCACGTAGACTGCACTTGATAAGCTGACCCACGGATAGTGCACAACATAGACTGCACAGGACAGGCTGCACAAGTTCTACTGCACAGCATCATATACTTCACCACGCGGACGGCACCCCATATAGCCATCTTGGTGCAATTTATGCGGCGCAGAGCCGTGCAATGCGATGCAAACGACCGGACAATTAGAGAAAAGAGAAACAAAAAACAACCAACAACAATTGCTAAACGCGGTGCCAACAAACGGAAATCGCATGCAAAGGCCGAGCCTCGCACACAGCCAAGAATCGCGATCGGGGACGGCGGCGACGGGCGGCCACAAGCTGGCCAGACCGACAACCAGGTCTTCGCACCCTCCAAAACGTGACCTCCTCCTCCTCCTCCTCGACGGCCACGGGCGGCCACAGGCCGGCCAGACCGACCAGTTAGACGAGAAGGTGGAGCCCTGAGGTGCAAACGCTTGCCTGGGAAAGATGCACAAAGAAGCGAAGAGACACGCCAACAGAAACAAGTGGGTGCCAGCCGCCCGGCGCAGCACATCACGGCGCGTGCACAGCCGTGCCACACGAGTCCAAGGTTATGGCGACATTACAACAGGCTGGAGCGGTTGGGCCAAGGATTCTGGGGTGGTCGGGGGAAGGGGCGCAACCGTTCGACGGCGGAATTAGGAGAGTCGACAACACGGGTCGTGATTGGTTACGACGTTTGACCTCCAGCGTCTCGACGCATTCGGTTGTTTGATCGTTCGATGTTTTGCGGATCCATGTGGGCCACCGAGGCCCGAGCGGCCATCCCAAAGATCGACATACGGGCAAGGAACCAGGATCCTTGGCGTTGCAAGGCAAAGATCAATGCGGGCGTTTCTTCGCAGTCTCGGCGCATGAGGGCCTCTTGGGGCCTCTTGGGTTCTCTCCGGTTGCAAATCATGGGAGCCTTGCACACCTTCGAAATTCCCGTGTTCGAGTGCATTCGTGCCGGCTGGTGCTTGGTAATCGGTGAGATCGCGCAGATTAGCGTCGACTAGCGTCGGTTAGCGTCGGAAGGACGCGGATCACCTTCGGGCCCCGAGCTTCGCCCCAGCGGCGCCCGAACCGGTCCCGAGAGCTCTGGAGCCCGCGCGCAACGGAAAAAAAAGAGAGGGCCAGGCCGACGTCGCGCGTGCCCCCGCGTATGCTGGTTGCCCGCGTCAGGTCGCTCGTGAGCGCCGTCCTCCTCATCCTGGCCCGGGTCTGGTTCCTCGTCCTCCTATTCCTCCTCTTCCCCCTCCTCCTCCTCCTCCTCCTCCTCCTCCTCCTCCTCCTCCTGCTCCTGCTCCTTCTCCTGCTCCTGCTCCTGTTTCTGCTCCTCCTCCTCCTCCTCCTCCTCCTCCACCTCCACCTCCTCCACCTCCTCCTCCTCCCGGTCCTGTTCCTGCAGATCCAGTTTGCGGCGGAGGTGAATTCACATCGCTACGAGATCAGGCAGAGACTCCAGAGTCTCCTCCTCCTCTTCATCTTCCTCCTCGTCTTCCTCCCCCTCATCCTCCTCCTCATCCTCGTCCTCCTCCTCCTCCTCCTTATCCCCTGGGGGTCAAAAGGCTGCCTGGCTTCTCCCTGCAGACGTGGGAGGGGGGTCTCGCCCAGGAGCGCACTGAGGGCGCTCCACGCGGTGTGCCGCGCTGGCGGCCTGGGTAAGCCGCCGCGTCCGAGTCCCTTGGCATCTATCCTCTCGAAGTTGTCGTCTCGGCGACTCTCCGAATACCGACGGCGGCGACGGCGGCGATCAGAGGAGGGCGAGTCGAGATAGCAGCAGTTGGCCTTCGGGGGACCCCTCGCTGCCACGGCTGGACGCACCTCGGAAAACTGGTGCGTTTCGACGCCGGAAGGGGTCCTCGGGATCGATGGGGTGGCTCCCCCGCCCTCCGGACCTCCCCGCCCGCGCCCGACCCCCCGCCTCGCGCTGTCTCGCCCCGCGAGTCCCCGTCGCTGCCCCTGCTCTGCCGCGACGGCTCCGCTCCGAAGCCGCCTGCTTGGAAAGCTCGTCTCGGCGGCGCGCCCGGGCCAGGGGGGGGGGGGGGAGGTGCGAGGGTCGACCAGACGCAAGAGTGACCTTTCGCCAGGGTGACCTTTGGTGCGGGCACAGATGGGTCCCCAGATGGCCAAAAGCGAGGCAGTAGCAGCTGCTTGCGCGCCCAGGTTTGGTCCCCCCGCGACCCCCGAAAAGTCGCGCACCAAAGGCCACTCTTACCCAGGGTCACTCCTGCGTGCCTGCCTGTAGCCGAAAGGGGGCATCGGAAACTGGAGCATATACATTACCAGTGGCGAGCAGCTTTTCAAGCCCAGGACCTCTTGAAGGTCGGGGACGATGTTGGGGTGGTGTGGTGTATGCTTCTTGGTTCTGTTTCCCGAGGAGGCAACGAAGAATGTATACGCCGGGCTCCCGTGAATACCAGGAACCGCCTTCCTGTGCAAATGTCGGGGCAGGGCCGGAAAAAAGCGCCGGTGTATATATATTTATATATATATATACACACAAGATTACAGTGGCGCTTCGCGCCATGCACCTTGGTCCTTGAAGTTTGGTATGCAGGCGGACTAGCGGGAAGGTCAAGCCGACAATTTAGCGATAACTCATTGTCCAGCATCGCCGTTATAATAATGTTATTCGTTTTCCTTCCTCCATGTTTCTTATTCCTATATATATATACAGAGAGAGAGTTCGGTTCCCTGTGGCAGGCCTTCTCAGAAGGCGGCGGGGCTGCTCAGAAGGCGCGAGGGCCTCTGAGAGGCCCCGCCGCCTCCTGAGAAGGCCTCTCGCTCCTCCCCCCCCCGGTCGCGCCGCCGATCGCCGCCCACGGTGTGAAGAGAGTCTCCTCCTCCTCCTCCTCCTCCTCCTCCTCCTCCTCCTCCACCTCCTCCTCCTCCTCCTCCTCCTCCTCCTCCTCCTCCTCCTCCTCCTCCTCCTCCTCCTCCTCCGGGTCCAGGTGGCTGCCGCGCTGGCCCCGGGTGGCATGCTGGAGGGCCTCCGGCGCCTGAGGTTTGGGGCCTCCCGGACGGGTCAAAGCGAGCGGAGTCGGACGATCGAGCCGCATCGCCGCTGCACCGGCGGTGCGTTTCGAGATGCGGATCCTGGGTCGCGTTGCGGCGGCGTCGCCGATGCCCTGCCGACGTTTCCAGCCCAGCGCCGATGCATCGTCGGTGCGGAGTGATCCACCGACCCCGACTATTCGACCCCATTTGTCAAGCAGTGGCGAAGCGTCCTGGCTCGCCCATAGTCCCACCAAACAACGTTCTAAGAACCCTTTGTGGATTCCACGAGATGTTCTTGGAACATTTCTGGCGGAGTCTGTCTTGCTTTATCACATCGGGTTCATGTTCTAAGAACCTTGTTTTTGCCATTCGAACGCTTCTGGGTTCTAGGAACATTTCGTGGTAGGACTAAACGAATGCCGGGACGGTCGGTCCCTGCTCAAATTTGGGAGGGCCCTTGTGAGGGCGGAGGGGAAGATCGAGCACGTGAGCCTCGGCATGAACTGCCACAACCTCAACGGCAGGGCCAGGCCGGAGGAGGTCCTGCGCCTGCTACGGGGCGCCCCGCGGGGTACCTTCGACTCCGCGCTGCTGGCGGGCGGCTGGAACCTCCTCACCCAGGATCGAGCTGTGGCGAGGTCCTCCTGCTCCTCCTCCTCCTCCTCCTCCTCCTCCTCCTCCTCCTCCTCCTCCTCCTCCTCCTCCTTCTGTTCCTTCTCCTCCTCCTGCTCCGGGCTTGACTATAGACCCGCCAAATAATGTCCCAAGAAACGTCTATGGTTTGACACGAGACGTTCTTAGAACATGTTTGGCCGGGACTGCCGTGGTTTAGCACGTCGGGTCTATGTTCTGAGAACGTTGTTTCCGTTCTTAGAACATGTTTGGGGTTCTGAGAGTATTTCGTGGTAGGCCTCCAGGAATGCGGGGACGGTCGGTCCCTGCTCAACAGGAGGGCGATCAAGTCGAGCATGTCCCCTACAGGGGGAAGATTCAGAAATAGTCCACAGCTTGGGGACGATCCTGCGATCCTTTCCTGACTCCGTGTTCCTGAGCATCTTTGGGCTACTTCTTGTTCCTCGTCCACAACCCGCCTCCGGGGGGGACATGCCCGACCTACACCCAGCATGATGGGCCTGTTTTCCGCCATCACCACCATCAGTTGGAGGGGGGAAGGAGGAGGAGGACGAGGAGGAGGAGGACCAAGAGGAGGAGGAGGACCAAGAGGAGGAGGAGGAGGAGGAGGAGGAGGAGGAGGAGGAGGAGGAGGAGGAGGAGGAGGAGGACCCCCTCCCCCTCCCACTCCTGGTGGTGGTGGTGGTGCAAGACCAGGCTCATCACAGGAGGGCTGGCCCTGCCTCCTGGAGTGCCAGCGGCAGGGCATCCCCGTGCACCTCGCCGGGGTCTTCGCTTCCGGCGCGCTCGTCGGCATGGACCGCTACGCCTACGAGAGGGCGCCGCCGGAGGTCGTCGAGGCCACGGGCCGGTGGCGGGCGCTCGCCGCCAGGCGCGCGGAGGAGAAGCAGGGAGGCAGTGGCGATGCGTGAAGTCGGGCATTTGCCTCCCCAGAGATCCAACTCGGGCCGGGCGAAAGGGGGAGATTGGGAAAGGGGGGGTTACGAAATTTGCTGCATGCAGCTGGTTTCGGCCTCACCGAGGGGCCCATTCCTCGATACATGGGCGCCTCCGGCGCCGGGAGGCGCCGGGAAAATCAGCTACGTGAGCTGATTCTCAAACCCCCCCTTTGCTATCCCCCC
>CAUYUJ010021845.1:23811-128811 GCA_963575745.1 Prorocentrum cordatum | reverse complement strand
CCAGCCAGGACACAGCTTGGTTGCGGATATGCTCGTGAACTTGCACATCTGGGCGTGAGAGATTGCATGTTCGTTCATTAATTGATTTGTTCTCCCTCGAACAGCCCTGATGAGCCTTGAGAAGTCACATGGAAAGGAGTTCTCCAGATTGCGAAACTTGTTGTTTTGGGTGTCTAAGGTTTTGTGTCAGTCAGGAGGTGGCTACAATCCTCGCGTTGGCCCGAAACTTGTGTCCGCCTCTTGTGCAAACTCAAGTTGGCGCTTCAAGCAGGGTGACGCGAAGGTTACCGTCCGAAAGAGAGCATCAACCTACCCGAAGGATTTTTGGTGTCACATGCATCTGGAGCGTGTGATCGAGAACCTTCGCAACTGAAATCTGGAGTGGTGAACAAAGCTGTGAAGCAGGCAGGCGATCGACGATCCGAGATTGATCCATGCTTGATGATTTCCAGCCTTTGCACGCAGATGATCGGGCTCGTCGGCGCGAACGTGCACAACCCCTGGATTACTGGGCTTACGCCACACCGCCGACCCCTTGGGAACTGGCAGTTGTTGCGTGTTGTTCCCAAGGGCCTCTTGTGCGCCTTTGGGTGTTTCTTGGAGCTCTTTGGGCGCTTCATGGGGGCCTCGTGGGGGCCTGTTCGGGGTCTCTTGGGCTGACATTCTCAGCATTCGCCTTGCACGCATGGGGAAATGGTCGAGAGCCCTCGTATGCAGACGATTGGCATTTGTCAAAACACCCGAATCGGAGGTTGGGGGGTGAGTCCGACGTGAAACGGAGAGCCCCCTACCGGGAATTCGATTTCGGTTTCGGGTTCGTGTCGTGCGTGCCGTGCGTGCGTGCGGGTGAGGCGAAGTTGCGATCGATAGTGAGATCGACAGGTGTCCTGTGGTGTCCGTGTCCCGTGGTGTCCCGTGGTGTCCCGTGGTGTCCCGTTGAGTGAGATCGATCGTGAGATCGATAGTGATATCGATGTGGTGCCCCGTGGTGTCCCGAGGTGTCAGGTGGTGTCCAAAAAAGTGAGATCGAATGTGAGATCGATAGTGACATCGACAGGTGCCCGTGGTGTCCCGTGCTGTCACGTGGTGTCCCGTTGAATAAGATCGATAGGGAGACCGATAGTGAGATCGATGTGGTGTCCCGTGGTGTCCCGTGTTGTCCCGTTGAGTGAGGTCGACGGTGAGATCGATAGTGAGATCGACAAGTGTCCCGTGGTGTCCCGTTGAGTGAGATCGATAGTGAGATCGATTAAATCAGATGTTGGTTCCCCCCCATCCCCCCCACAACCTCCTTATCACCCGAAGGGTGGTCGTATGGGTAATGATTATCGAAGACGCCTGCGGCGAATCACCGCCGCCCCCTGCCTTCTAGAATCGCCAATGCGGCCTAGCGTTGTGGCAAGAGCTCCGCCAAGCTATCGGACCATGTGTTCCCCCGACCGTTGTGGAAACCTTTCGGGGAACCTTTGGGAATGGATGGCAGGGAAGATCAGGAGGCGGCGGACGAGGAGGAGGTTGAAGAGGAGGAGGAGGAGGAGGAGGAGGAGGAGGAGGAGGAGGAGGGGGAGGAGGTGACATGTTGGGAGCCTATGGGGACACTCTGGGGGCCTTTGGGGGCTTCTCGGGCCTCTTTGGCCGTCTTGGTGGGCTCCTGGCCCGTCTGACGCCGTCGGAAGCCGTCTTGGGGGCCTCTCTGGGCCGACTTGGGGCTCTCTTGGGGTGCTCCAGGGCCGTCTTGGAGGCCATCTTGGGCGTCTTGGAGGGAGGCATCATGGGCCGTTTAGGGGCCATCTTGGGGCCGTCTTGGGGGCCTCTTGGGCCGTTCTCGGGCCACCCTGAAGATCTCTTGGGCGATCTTGGGGAGATCTTTGGGGGCTCTTGGGCCGTCCCGGGCCGTCGGACGGCCGAGAAGAAACAAGTGCCAAAATCATTCAAACACGATGATAATCAATGATGTAGGCCTCTACGGGCCTTCCTGGAGGCCCATTGAAGGCCGTCTTTGGCCATCGTAGGGCCATCGTAGGGCCATCTTCGGCCGTCCTGGTGTGGTCCTGGCCAGTCTGGCGCCGTCGGAAGCCGTCTTGGGGGCCCTTCTGGGCCTACTTGGGGCTCTCTTGGGGTGCTCCAGGGCCGTCTTGGAGGCCATCTTGGGCGTCTTCGAGGCCTCTTGGGCCATTTTGGGGCCCTCTGTGGCCGTCTCGGGGGCCTCTTGGGCAGTCCTGGTGCCATCTTGGAGGCCTCTTGGGCGCTCTGGGGGCGATCTTGGGAGCCGTTTGTGCCGCCGTGGGCCGTCGGAAGGCAGATAAAGAACAAATACCCAAATCCTTCAAACACCTAAGGACTATAACTGCTTTGCTGGTGGCTGATTTCTCTAAGGGGGTAGCGTCGCGAGGAGGTGTGTCAGGTATGTCGGTGCCGTCTTCTCTGATACATCTTGCTCCGCAGTCCTTTTTGGCTCAGGAATGGACTTCGGGCAGGCGTGGCCGCTCCTCTCGCAGTGGGGGGCGGCCGCGTCTGGGGCAGCGCTCGGCCAGTTTGTCCGCGAACGCCCTAAGTACTACCACTGCGACTGGTATTGCCGCGGTGATCCCAGCCTCGGCGCGGCTCTGGCGAAGCAGCTGGAACACTGCGGGCCCGCGCCGCTGCCTGCGGCCGAGCCCTCCGCGAGTCTCTGGGGGATTTTCTTCCTCCGGGTGCTCGCGGGTGTCGCGGTCGCGCTCTCGGTGCTGGCGGCGATTGCCCTGACCTGATCCGCTGGGTTTCCTTGCTCCCTCGTCGCCGCGGGCGGCCCTCACCATCGCGTCTCAGGGGCCGACGAGGTCAGGCGAAGAGGCGACTGCGGGTTCGGTCCAGAAGGGCAAGGGCGTCGTGGTCACCGCGCCCGCTAACGGTCTCTGATCGTGATGGCGGCGGCAAGAGCCGCTGCCGCTGTGCTGGACCGAGGACTTGCGGCCTGGGTCCACTACGGCGCTGCCGAGCATCACGCTAGGCTGGTGAGCGCACACATTGAGAATGAGGAGTCTGCGTTCGTGCCCGCCGATTACGATGAATTCGCGGAGCAGCTGAGTCTCAACAGCGCGGACCTCGAGGGGGTCCGCTTCTCAGCCGCAATCGACGTGCGGCCGCGGGGTGTTCCCAGCCCTGACAGAGCGCTCTACACCCTCGCCCCGCTGACGGCCGCCGAGATCAGTGAGGTGCTCGCCGAGGCGGACCAGGTCTGCAACCTCGAGCGTGCCCATCGTGGGCTCCCGAGGCTGGGCGAGGCCGCTCGAGCGCCTGGCGGCGCCGCGGCTGCGGCGACGCCCGTGCCCGCTGCGGCCCCCGCGCCTGGAGGAGCCCGCCTGGCCCCCGCGGGCGGCGCCTGGGTCCTTTCCGAGCCCCTCATCGGCCGCGACGTCGGGGCCGAGTTCGCGCCGCCCGCGGGGGCCGCGGCACTGGGGTCCTGGGCGCTGGTGGTCTTTGATGGGGCCGTCGCCAGTCTCGAGATGCTCTCCGAAGGGTGGACATCGCTCGGTGGGCCCTTGCTCGCAGCAACTTCCTCTGCGACGACCCGGGGATCCTGGCGCGTGTCCCGACGGAGCGCGCCCTGGTTGAGGCCGTCGGGCTGATTGCGGCGCGCGCGCGTCAGGCAGGGGGTCTACCTCCGTCGCCGTTGCCCGGGCCGTCTGCCAGGGCCGAGTGGATCGACTTGGCGACCAGGAATGGCATCGCCAGCCCGGTTCCACGAGCTGACAAGCAGCGCAGCGACAGCGGCGCGAGGCCACGCAGCTCGGCGGCCCACGAAAATTCAATCCCCCATTGCGCAGTCCACCTGCTGGCGACGCTCGATGGGCTCAACGTCGAGAACTGTGCGGGGGTCGAGCTCCTCTTGCGGCGGATCACGATGCACGAAGAGGCGGCGGCCGGGAACCCCGACGCCCCGAGCTGCGAGGGCGGCGACCGCTATCTCGGCATCAGTGATCGGGCAGGAGGCGCACAGACGGCCCCACCCCTGCGGGGGCCCACGCGGCGATGGAGCTCAGCAAGGAGGCGGCGATTTTGAGGGAGAAGAGGAAGGATCGGGAGGCCAGGGCTATCTACCGGCGTCGCGACCGCGAAGGCCGAGGCAGACCCCGCGGCCTCCGCCAGGATCTGGAGAAGGGGGCGGGGGTGGCGACGCCAGCAGCTGCCCCCGTCTTCGACGCGAATGCAGGCGTGATGTCCGAGGGCTCTCCTCGGGCAGCAATTCAGCCGCGCGCCGCCCTGAGGCCTGGCCTCGTCGACGGCGAGAGGCAGCAGGAGATCGGTGCAGTCGCGGTCTCTTCCCCCTTTGTCCGACGCCCCTCGTAGCCGGCGCCCTGGAAACGGCGGCGAGAGGAAGGCTCGGCAGCACCACGAGCGGTGGCTCGTTGTCCAGTCGGCTGCGCCGGAGGCGGTCGGCGGCCTGGGCCAGCTCTTCATGCGCGACCCGCGGGAGCTTTCAGCGCCGCCGCTGCGCGAGGGAGTTGATGCCGAGGGCGGCCGCGGCTCCGCGCGCGGCGCGATTCACCGGCATTTGTTCTCCACTATCGCCTGGGGACGTCCCGCCCATGCACAAAGTGACCGCGCCTCTTTCTGTGAGTTGGCTGGCGCCAGCGTGGATTGCGAGACGCTTGCGCGCGCGGTTGAGCCGTGCGACCCGACTGCGGTGTCGTTGCCCAAGGGGCAGGTCTCGCCCGTCGATGTGACTGATATCTTTTCTCCCGAGCTCGGCCGCCGCCTCGATCTCGAGCCAGGTTTGGCCGATGCCGGCGTTGCCGAGCACCGCCCCCGTTGCGGGCCCGCGGGGGCCTACGCCGACGTCCGAACTCAGGAGGGCAAGGATGTCGAAGTCGCGTTCCTCAGATGCCTCTTCGAGTGTGGAATCTTTGGGTTCAGTAAGGTTTCCAATGGTAGGGTCACGCCGTTCGTCGTCAGAAAGAAAGAGATCCGTCAGAGACTCGCCCTCGACTGTCGCAGGGTCAACCAGCTATTCCGCCGCTTTCCTTAGCCCGAGATGAGCCCGGCTGAGAACATGCACGGTCTCGCGCGGAGCGAACTCAGATGTGTGGCGAGCCGTTGCCCTCGGAGGGGGGCGTCTTCCCTTGTCTGCTCGCGCTACCGATGGGCTGGACGCGGTCGCTTTACATTGCCCGGGCCTCGCGCGCCGAGTAACTCAGAGAGGCTGGGTTTAAGCAGGATCCCATGATGTCGAATGCCTGGCCCTCCCCCCCCCTGTCGGGCGATCCGCTTGCTCTGCCATATTGCGACAACCTGACCGCGTTCGGGATGTCGAAGGATCGGGTCGGCAGGCGCCTCCACGAGCTCATCGGCGTCTGCGAGGGGAAGGGCTTCGGTCTGAACGAGATTTCGTGGGCCTCCACCTCCCCGGACATATTGGAGGCCTCGTTCGACGGGGCGAGGCGCGCGGTGCGGCCCAGGCCCAAGCGGGCTCGGACTCTTCGGGGTGCTCTACGGCATGCCGTTCGGGGCGGTCGTGTCTGCGGAGGGACATTCGAGCGCTCCTTGGGCCGCTGCGTCGTCGAGGCCCTCGACTTGCGGCCGGCATTTTCGGTCTTGCGGGCCTCCTGTGTCTTCGTTCGGGGCTGCCACGACGCTCCTAGTCCCCCGTGGGCGCCCGTGCGCCGTGAGCTCCTGGTCTGCGCCAGCCTGGCCCCCTTGCTATCGGGCAGCTTCGGGCGCCCGTGGTCCTCGTCAGTCCTCCCAACCGATGCCGTTGGTAGTGGGTGGGGAGTGATGGGAGCCAAGTTCGCCAGCGACGAGGTCGGGGAGATGCATCGGTGGAACGAGAGGTGGAGATGCCAACGTCTACCCCCTCGGATCGGCCCCATCGCAGACGGGCTCTGGCGGCCGACCTGGGCCCCCTCGCGGACGCCGTGACATCGGGCGCGGGCCCCCGGGACATCAGCATGCTCGGCTGCGCCCCCATCGGGGTTAGCCTGGCAGCCTCGCGCGGGGTTGCCCGAGATCCCGCGGCCTACCATCCTGGGTCGGTTCTGGAAATGCAGGAGGGCGGGGGGGGGGTACATTGTCGCGGAACCTACCGGCCACGAGGAGGGGAGGGCGGCCATCAAAGGCATGCGCCTCGAGCCTCGGGACCCCCGCCAGCTCCGCCAGAGGCGCCTCGTCCTTGCTGACAACTTCGGCGCCGCCCGTTGTTTCTGAAGAGGGCGCGCAGCCTCCTTCGGACACGCGCAGCTGGTCCGGCGCCTGGCGGCCTTCTCGATTGCGACGGGCTCCTGGGTGACGCTCATATGGGTGCCGAGTGAGGTCAGCCCTGCGGCTGTTCCGCCTCGTCTGTTCGAGCGGCTGACAGGGGCGAGGCCTGCGCTCTACGAAGCGTCTGCATCGGGGGCAAAGAGCAGCCGCCGCGCCGTCGACATCCTGGGGGGCCGCTGGGACCCCAGTGGGGGTCGGGCCGGGGCGGGCGGCGCCAGCTGTGGGCCGCGGCCAAGGGCGCGGCGCCCCGAGGCGCCGCCCCGCCGCCCCCCCCTCTCTTGCTGCGCGGCCGCTGCCCCCGACGCCCGGGCGCCGTGCTCCGACGGGCGACCTCGGCGCCTGCGAGCTCGCGACCGTCGGCCCCAGGGGCGCGGCCGCGCGCGCGCGCACTTCGAGGGCTTGTTCCGCGCGCGGCGGCAGCGCCGAGGCAGGGCCGCCGACGACCGCGACGAGCTGGGGGCCAACCTGCTCGACTACTCGGACGAGCTCCTAGGGGGCAGCGCGAAGCTCGCTCGCGCCGAGAAGACGGCGCGCGGCCTCCTCTACAGCGCCATGCCAGACAATATCCGCGATTACCCTCGGCCCCAGCGAGCCCTCGAGGGATGCCGACAGCGACTCCCGCCCGTCAGCAGAATGCCGTTGCGGATGGAGGTCAAGTCGGGCATCCGCGCCCCCCTCGTCGGCGACGGCGAGAGGGCCATTTCCTTGTGCGTTGAGACCGCCTTCGCGGGCCCCTTCCGTCCTGGAGAGGTTCTCCGCGCCATGGTGGGCGACCTAGTCAAGCCAGGTACATATGAGGAGGCTGCTCGTCGTCGGCGCCTTCTGATTGCTGCGCCCGAGGGGGGGCTGCTGCCGTCCAGGGCCCAGGCCTTCGATGACACCGTCGTCTTCGACTACCCAGACTGGCTGGGCGACGTCCCGGGGCCCTGGGTGGGCCGCGCTTCAGCTGGGCGCCCTTTCTTTCCTGTGGACGCCGTCAGAGTTCCAAGCCTCTTCAAAGCTGTTGCAGCCAAGCTCGGAGTTGATGCGACTTTGTACCAGTTGCGTCACGGGGGTGCCTCAGATGATCTGCTGAAGCACCGCCGTACCCTGAGTGAGATACAGCCCCGAGTCAGGGTCAACCGTGGAGGCACAGTGCGTCGTTATGCTAAACCTGGTAAGATCCAGCAAGCTCTCAATCGTTTGACTCCTGCGAATCGCCTTACTGCGAAGGGCACAGAGCCGTCTGAAGAGTCTCTTCTGTGGCACTGTGCGTGCGAGGGGGCCGTGGACCTCGCACGTCTTTTCTAGTTTCTGCACGACCCTCGCCGATGCCTTGCTCGCCCAGGTGGCTTTCCTTTCTGGCCGTTGAACGTGTCTGGTCTGGCCCGCGGGACCCAGTAGATCTTGCGCCGGAGGTCGGCCTGAGCGCCCGCTCGGTGATCATTGTTCTTGGAGCAGTTCTCGGATTCCCAGCGCCGTCATTTCCAGTCGGCGTGCTTTTGGCATTCGTATTTTTCCGGTTACGCCATCTGCGCAGGCAGGGTGGGCCAGCCGAGATGCTGGCCTGGACTTTTCTCCGCCAGGCGCGGTCACCCCCGCAGAACTAGTCGGCGAGGATACCGAATTGCCAAGCCGCGCCTATGGCCTTGTTTTTAGCGCGGAGACGCAACGCGTCATCGAAGTAGTCATGACCCTGTTTGACAGCAGCGACGGCCCCCCGGTCGCGCCGGGCGGTCGGGGCGCGCTGGAGACAGGGCCTCCTCCGCGAAGCACAGAGCACGCGCGTCAGTAATTCAGCTGGCAGATGTTTCCATGACAGGGGAGATGCCCCAGTCATGCGACTCAAGCCGTAGGTTGGCCAGCTCCATCTGAGTTGAGCAACGGTCTGCCGCGCTGCACCCGCGTTTGAGCCTTGGGAGGTTTGAGCGCGGTCGCGCAGCGCGCTGGCTTTGGTGTCGAGACTGGTGTCTCTCCGCATTGGCCTCCTCAGTTTGAGCAAAGCTTCCCCTCGCGAGATGGCACCCAGCCCGATGGCGCGCCCATGGGCGACGAGAGCGCAAAGGGCCCACTTGTGAGATCCAGTATCGCCCTTTTGGGCCTGTAGGCCGCGAGCGCGGCGTCGTTGCAAACGTTTCTGGCTCTCTGGCCAGGCGCTTGAATGCGGCGCTGGCGGTGCACGTGCTGGACGCGAGGAGCCTGACAGGACGTGCTCTCGCTTGAGTGCCTTCAGAGAGACGCCCGACGCGCGGCAATCCGGGGGCAGCCCATCGTGGCCTGGCGGCAGCGGTGGCCTCGAGGTCAATTTTGGTGTCGTCTACAGCGGGTGGTACGTTGGTTGAGCTAGCTCCCTGTGGGCTTCGCCTGGCGGGGAGCTTGCAGCGGCTGCCCGCGGGGCTAAAGGGGGGCCGCCCGTCGGTGGAGCTTTTCGCCCACGGGCCAGCCGACCTTCTCGCCAGCGTTGATTTTTGGGCTAGACTGCCTGTCGGAGAGGACTGTCTCGTCGAGCGACGTCTGGAGTTCCCATGGCCGGGGGGGCCGCGGAGTTGCTGTCGTGGGCGGATGTTGAACTCAGCGAGCGGGGCACGTGCCGGCGCTGTTGCTTGCGGCGCACGCGCGCGCAAGGAGTTCGATGTCGTCGACCAGGGAGAAAGACAAGAGTTGCCATGGAGGTGGCCGCTGGCGCGGCCCAGAGGTCTCATGCGGATGCATCTACGGTGGTTGTCGTAGACTTTCCACCTGACTTGGGCGACGCCGTGCTGGCACCCAGCATGCAGCGCCAGGTTCATGACGAGGTCGTCGAAACATTCGTGTTGTTCGATCGCTGCCCTTGCTTGGGGGGCATGGGGACGGCGCGCGTACTCTACCTGGGGCGCCTGGGTCATGCCGACGTCGCCTTCATTGGCGTTTGGGACCGCCCCGAAGCTAGCTGGGCGGGCCCACTGGGCTCTCCAGAAGCTACGGCAGGCTGGCGAGTCCCAGGCGTGCATCCAGATGAACCTGGCGAGAAGGAGGCCATTGTCAACGGGGCGATCGCCTTTTCCTCTCCGCGGGCATGCGGTTTGGCACGTGCAGGAGGGGCCCGGGAACTCTTAGAGATGCCGTTCATGAAGCAGCCCGGCGCTTTGTTTGAACGGTTTTCGATGCTTGTGGCTGGGGGGGGGCGTAATGGAGCGCGTTGGAAGGCGTGTTGGAGTGCCTTCCGTGGCCTTGCTGCGGGTGGGTCGTTCACAAATCCTGAGGGAGTGGTGAATCTTGTACTGTTTCTTGAATGCGTTTCGGAGCCTCTTGAGGGCCCTACCGGGGCCCTGGCTGGGGGGTAAGATCTTAAGGCTGTCTCAAGGACATGCGAGGCCGTAGTTTGACTCTCTTGGGGGGCCTTCTCCGGGAGAAGGAACGGGGGGTGCATGTTGTGGTTCATCACTTGGTGTTTATAGTGGGGCCCAAGCTGGCATCATATCGCCACGCTGCTGCAGCTTTCGGAGCGGAGCGAGATGCCCTTCTCTTTGTTTGGGGAACCGAATCTGGGCCCGATGGGGAGGGGCAAGGGCACAAGCTGGGCAGGACCAGAGGACTTCGGGAGAGGGGGGGCGGCAGAACGCCCCCTGGCCGGCGGGGCCGCTCCGTGGGCGTTGGTGGGGTTCCGTCCCACGGCGCTCATCCCGCCAGGCCCCCAGGCTTCGCATGCTTCAGGAGGGAAACGAAACACACAGACACAATTCATCGTCGATCCCCAGGAAAGTATTGGCAAAAATGGGAGATGGGGGGGAAGACGAAAGAATCCAGAAAATATTGGAAACTATGGGGAATATGTGTATTTGTGTGTATGTATTGGTGTGCCCCTGGGCCCCTTCAGTGCTGGCTTCCACCGCGGCGCCGTGGGCTCCGAAGCGAGCAAAAACCCGCGAGGAGGGAGAGGCCACGGAGGCGAGCGTGGCCCCGCGGGGTGCCCCTGCCTCCGCCGGGGGCCGCCCCAGCCTGCCGGCAGGCGGCAAGCTCTCCCCGCTGATCGCGCAGCTCAACCCCTTCGCGCAGGCGCCCGCTCTGGAGCCGCTCGAGCTCCCGCCCGCCGAGGCGCGCGGGCGGCGGCGACCGGGGGGAGCGGAGGTCAAGCAGTAGCGAAGCGTCTTGGGTCGCCTATAGCCCTACCAAACAATGTTCTAAGAACCTGTTGAGATTTCCACGAGATGTTATTAGAACATTCCTGGCGAAGAACATTGTTTTTTGTTATAAGAACATGTGTGGGTTCTAAGAGCATTTCGTGGTAGGCCTCAGGAATGCCGGGACGGTCGGTCCCTGCTCAAGGAGGGCGGCATGCTTGGCGGCGGGCTGGGAGGGGCAAGCCTTGGGGGGAGGGGCAAGCCTTGGGTCGGGCATGTCCCCCTACAGGGGGGTTTTGAACGAAATAATAAACATAGATAGTCAGAAAATGCCCAGAACATATTCAAACATAGGCAAAACATCGTCCCCAGAGCGGAGGGCGGCACGTTTGGCGGCGGGTTGGAGGGGGGGAGGGGAGGGGCAAGCCTTGGGGGGAAGGGCAAGCCTCAGGTCGGGCCTGTCCCCCTGCAAGGGGATCTCGAACGAAAGAATAAAGAGGATCCAACAATATACCCAGAATGTGTTCAAGAACATAGGCAAAAGATCGCCCCCGGATTATTGTTTCGCTAGTTTTGAACATTCCTCCTGTAGAGGGACAGGCCCGATTTCATGCAAGCCGGGTGGTCCTCGGGCGAGCAGTATGGGAGGGCGGGGTCTTGTATCGAGGAAGGCGTCTCAGACCCGATGGGTGGGCCCACGGGCAAGCCCAGGTTGAGCTAGAATGCAGGAGGAGGGGGCCTCCATAATCAACGAGCACGTACCAGGAGCCTCTCACGTACCGAATGGATTGGGCCTGGTGGAGCACGGACCGCAATTTGTCCCCACATGCCCCAGGGTGTCAGATTTACGCGGTCGTCGGGCAATATCCTGCCAAGTTCCGAGGACTTGATCCTCCCTTCCAGCAGATGGACTCAGAATTGGAACCCTGCTTCCCTCCACACCCGTCACGCGCCAGATCGCGATTGGCGCTCGGGATGCGCAAGATCACACGAGACGCGCCCCGTTTGATCTCTCGCTGGTTGATCTTTCTGTGGGTGCGCCGGAAAGTCATCAGCGCCTCCCGTGCATGGTCTCACACATTGACCCCGCTCCCGTTCCTCCATCCGTTGGAGGCGTCGAGTGACGACCGCACTCCTCGCGCGTCAACTTACACGAGGCCCGCCTCGACCCGATCGTCAATGAAGGCGTCAGAAAGAGAGAGAGAGTGAGAGAGAGAGATTGGCGCTCTCCAAGGTCTTTGAGGGGCCTTCGAAGACCCCCAGACATCCTGAATGGGAACGCGGTTTCGCCGAATGTAATTCGGGGCCAGAACAACAGGACCGTTGATGAACAAAAAATGGAAATCGGCCCTGCCACGCCCATTCTCCCCAATTTGAAATGTTGACGACCAGATCGGGAAGCACAGGCTTGAAAGGACAAAGAGCGTGGATATGTTGGTCCCCCGCGAGTTCGATGCAAAAAGGCGCGTTCCGGGACGGGTGTCCCTTTTACCGCCCGTCCTTTCTTCCGCTCTCCCTCCCTCCCTCCTCTGCCTCGCCTCGTACCTCCCTCCTATGAGTCCAAGGGGGCATTCATGGAGGGAGGTAGGAGGGGAAGAGGAGGCAGAGGAGGTGCTCAAAAGACAATCCTACCTCCATACATTGCCTCCCTCCTATCCTCCCCTCCTTACATCCCTCCCTCCCTCTCTCTAGCCCTCTCTCGCCCTCCACCCCTTCTCTCTCCCCTTCCTCCCTGTATCCATCCCTGCTTCTCCCTCTTCCTTCCAGTCCTTCCCTCTCTCCCTCCCTCCCCCCGTCTCCTCTCCCTCCCCGCTCCCGAGGAGGCTCCAGACCGCACTCTCGAGAAGCCACGAAGGCCCACCAGGGCAGCGGGCGATCCATAGTCCGCCTCGGAGCGCCTCCTGGAGTGCCTTTCCACCCCGCTTCCTCTTCCCCCCTGATCCCTTTACCCCGCGGGTCAAGTCGACCCCTCCCTGCATTGGAATTGGACGACGGCTCCGACTCCCCCGACACGCCCCCTGATGCCTCTCTGGACGACCCCATTCTCTGTAAGAACGGTTTTTTGAAGGCAGATCTGCCTTCAAAAAACCGTTCTTACAGAGTAGACAAATTTTTTGAAGGCAGATCTGCCTTCAAAAAACCGTTCTTACAGAGGCACCCGCTCGGACCCCCCTCCCGGCCTGCGCCCGCCCGCAGGACCCCGCCGCGGCAGGCGCAGGCGTGGCGGGCCCGGACTTTGGGGAGCACGGGTACTTCGTCGGACAGCGGAACGCGTGGCTTGCCAGTGGCGGGCTGGTCTTCAATCCCGGGACTTTTTGTTGAGGCCCCGGGGGCGACGCCGCGAACAAGCCACGCACGGAACCAAGAAAAAAGCGCAGGGAATGGACGTCCGAGCGACGGCAAGTGAGGGATGAGGTCCGAAGGATAGGAAGGGATCCAAGGGTAGCTGTGCGCTGTTTGAGACTCCTCGGGGGCGACGTCGGGGTGGTGTGGTGCGTGGTGCATGCTGTCTTAGCCAGCTCCTGGGGTAAGCAGCGAAACACGTGTACAACCAGGATGCCATGTACACCAGGATCCGCTTATCCCTGTTTGCAAGTTTCGGTGCGGGGCCGGGGACAGCGTCGGTGTATACATATATATATATATATATATATATATATATACAGAGCTCGGTGCCCGATTTCGACGCCCCGTGCGCAGGGACGGGGGGCGGGGTGGCGGCCGTTCGGCGGCAGACGCTCACGTAGGGGCGAGTTGGGCCCTTTTTGCATCCTTGCCTCTCGGCCCTTCGCAATGGCCTTCCGTCTTCGGCTGCAGTCTGGACGTCCAGGGGCACGGCGTCCTCGCCGCGCATCCTCCTGACCTGGTCGCACTGCACCCCAGGACGGGAGGGGGTCGGGCAGTCACAGGATGAGGATGGATCGTTCCCGAGCGTTCCGAAACGCTCTCGGCGCGCTCTGGAGCGCTCTGGAGCGTCCGCCGCGCCCGATACGTTGTCCGCACCCGCCGGCTCTCAGAGATTCCCGAGTTGTCCTCTCGGTGGTTCGAAGGTGGGGCTCTGAGCTTCTGGCATGGCTCGGACGTGTGCATTTTGCCTTCGGCGAGGACCATCGAGGAGCATCCTTGATCATTCGGCGAAAAAAAAACACGCACGAAACCGAACAAATCGCAGGGAATGGACGTCCGAGCGATGGCAAGTGAGGGATGGGGTCCGAAGGATAGGAAGGGATCCAAGGGTAGCTGTGCGCTGTTTGAGACTCCTCGTCCTTAAGGACCCCATCCCTCAGGACCCCACCTCTGAACCGCCGATCCTCAGCCGTTCTCGTCTTGCCCTCGTCCAAAGGGGGGACGACGGGAGGGGGTGCATCTTGGTGGCGCACGCCGCGTACCGCATGCCTCCTCTAGAGCCTCGGGACCCAAGGGCGCCCTCGAGGGCGCGAAGTTATTTTCGCGCTTCGCGGTTCGGCTCTGATTCCTCCTCGTCCTCCTCTTCTCCCCTGGGAGGCGGCGCGAGGGCGCGAAGTTGCTCGCGCTTCGCGCAGCGCGAAGCGCGAAGTTGGGAGCCCTTTGGGACCCTCGTGGCTGGGCCCCTCGGAGCAACGTGTCCCAGGAACGAGGGGGGAGGAGGAGGAGGAGGAGGAGGAGGAGGAGGAGGAGGACGAGGACGAGGACGAGGAGGAGGAGACGAGGCGCGGAGGGAGGGTGCCCTTTGGGCCCCGTGCAGCTGCACGCGCCTCTCTGCGCCAGCACGCGAGGGAGACCGAGCCCCCTGCTGACCTAGGACCTAGGACCTCTCACCTAGGCTTAAGTCGGGCCTGTCCCCCGACAGGGGGTTTTCGGACGAAAAACAACAATATTCTAAAACTAGTCAAAACATAGTCTGGGGACTATTTTTTGAGCATGTGTTGACCATTATGTGGGATTGTTGGGATTGTTTTTATTTTTCATCGAAAATCCCCCTGAATGGGGGGCAGGCCCGACTTAACCTAGGACCTAGGACCGAGGCTCGCGAGGAGGAAGAGAGAGAGAGAGAGAGCGAGAGAAGGAGGGAGGTGTGACCAGAGAGAGTACATGAAACAGTACATTGACCTCATTCTTGAGGACGCGTTTTGTTGTGTGGCATCCTCGAGGGGCGACGCCAGCATTCTCAACGTCAATGCCTCAACAAACACAGCATTTACATGTTTAGTGAGTTTGGGAAGCCGCGTCTTTGCATTCTTGGTGAGTTTTGCATTCCCACCCGATTTGCACTTTCGGTGGTTTATGCCTGTAAAGGGTAGCGGGCGAGCACCCCTGCCCAAAGAGATACCTCTGTTATGATGATGATCAAGTGTGCGAGTTCTGCTGCGCATGACACGGGATCCTTCGCAGTGGAGTTCTGCCGTGTGGCGGAGTCGCTATATCCCGACCTTGCACTCCGAGCTTCAGCTACGCACTGTATAATGATGTGCAGGCACTGGGTGGTGAGAGGCATTCACGACGACGACGACGACATCCGATATCCCCATCTCATCCCTCCCCCCCGTCGCGCAGCAGCCACCGATCGCTGCTGTTGCGAGTAAAGCCCGCTTCAGCTGAGCGGAATAGAGCGGGGGGAGGAAGAGTTCCTATTTCTGTTAGCGTTTGGAAGGCTTGGGCCCAGGATGTGAAGCAGAGATGGCATGGCGGCGGACGCTGTTACTTCGGCTCAAAATTCGACGCCTCGAGCTGTGTCTTGGGACCTCGCCTGTCACCCAACATTGGTGTCTTTTCCTGTGCCCGACGCGGGCTCGATGCGAACTCAACGCGGATTTTGCGTGGATTCGACGCGGATTCGACACGGATTCGACACGTATCCGACGAGTCCGACATAGATTCGACTCGGATTCGACGCGGACAGTGCCGCGACGGGACAGACAATGTCCCCAGAAGATGCAACATAAGTTTGGTATACATGGGCGCGCAACGGGGGGGGACGCTGGGTTTGCACCCGCCACCACCCCAGCGCCCGTTCGGTGCTGATCAGGGCCTGGCGTGCGCTTGCCCGCCACCTCCTGGTTTCACGCGCCGCTTTCCGCTGGACCCGCCGCTCGGCGATTTTGCTGCCGAGACGCCTCAAGAGCCCTTGGCATCGCTCGGACGTGTGCATTGTTTCTCGGCGAGGAGAACCGATGATCAGTGTAGATCAATAAACGCGCGAAGACTAAACATGCACGGGGAATGGACGTCCGGGCGATGGCGAGTGCCGCCCCGTGAAGTGCCAGCGCTGGACCCAGCCGCGTGACCCGCGCCGCCTGCCGATGTCGTTAGCATCGCTCGGAAGTGTGCAGATTTCCCGGCCAGGACCATCGAGGAGGTTCTTGGATCTTTTTGCGAACAAAAACGCACGCACGGAGTCGGAATCGAAACATGCACGTGGAATGGACGTCCGAGCGATGGCAAGCTAATGAGGCCCCCTGCGGCCTGCAGAAAACGGAGCCCGGCTGGCTCTTGTGGTATCCTTGATGGCTTGCACTATGATTCAGGCAATCGCAAACATAAATCAAGGGGCGTGGATTAGCGACGGGTCCCGTTTCCATGGAAAATCGCGGATTTCCGCCGCCGAGCGAGGCGGCACCGGCCGCATTTTGGAGAGGGCGCCTCCCCCGATCCATGGATTTGGCGACCGCGCGCAAATCGATGGATCGCTAATCCATGTTTGCGCGCCCCCGAATGACATACCTGGCTCGGTCCCGTCGCCCGGGCCCTCGCTGCAGAGACCGCCTGGACGCGGGCGCAGCCACAGGCTCCGCCCGCTTCCCCGCTGCGCGGAGCTGGCGGCACGGGGCCATCAGCGAGCTCAGTCGGCCCTCTCGCCCCGCATTGTCAAGCTCTCACCAGAGGCAAAAGTACCACTCTCTCGAGCTGGTGGCACCTCGTTCTGGGCATGCTTTCAGAGAGTTCCCGGAAAGAGGTGCCACCAGCTCGAGGGGAGGGAGCGGCCACCCCCCGAGCTGATGGCAGTGGTACTCATGTCTCTCCCGAAGCTCACCGAGCACGGACCCGTGGGGAACCGGGTGCCAGTGCCGCCCCCGTAGAAGCCGCGTTCACGCAGCTGCCCGCACGTCCGAGCAAGGACCTCGCCCCGATCCGTATCCCGTGGGGCGGGGAGGGGGAGGAAGCGGGCGGGCGGATGCAATTGCGGACGTGGTCCGCACCATGATTGGCGTTGTGTGGCTCGATGGGTGATCTGCCCCTCTGGCGGAAAAAAGGGCCCAATGTCGGTCTGTCATTTCGTTGGACCTTGAGATTCCTCCTTCTCCTCCTCCTCCTCCTCATCCCCCTCATCCAGCTCATCATTCCCCTCCTCCGCCTCCTCCTCCTATACGATTCCTCCTCGTTCTGTTTATCGAAGGCGCTTCCAGCGAATCGCCGCCGCCGCCGCCGCCCCCTGCCTTCCTGGAAACGCGATTGCAGTGATATGCTGAGCGAAGATGCGCCATTCTCGTTTGCTGCATCTTCCCCAACCCTTGGGGACGCCACTGGGGAAGCGCGGAGGAGGGGCCATCTGGAGTTCTTTGGGGCGCCCTTGGAGCTGTCTTGGGGCCTGCCGAGCCTTCTCGAGAGCTTCTTGGGGATTTCTTGGGCCATCTTTGGGCTCTCGGAGGGTGCACTTGGCAGCAACAGGAGGAGGGAGGAGGAGGAGGAGGAGATTAGTGATGCTGGGATCTTGGAGGACTTCCTTGGTTCTCTTGGGGCATCTCGGGAACGTCTGCGGCCGCCTCGAGGCCACATTGGGCCGTCTGGAGGGGGCATCTTGTGCTATCTTGGCCTGGAGCTGTTGGGGGGCCCCTCTGAGGGCCACTGTTCGCCGTCTTGGAGGCCGTCTTGGGCGTCTCGGAGACGCAATCCCCAGAGTATGGGTGCTTGGGGGATGATGGCGGGTTGGGCCGAAGGCCCGTACAAACACCTCGGCACGCTAATACCCATCCGCAGGCGATTGTACGTCCGCAGGCTATTGTACTGGGATGGAAGACGCCCACGGAGAGTCACCGCCGCACCCTGCATGTTCGAAAACGCCGATGTTGCCAAACGTTGCGCCAAAGCTTGGCCATGCTCTTGGACTATGCTATTCCCCAGCCATTGCGGGAACCCTTTGGCGGACGAGGAGTTCTCGTCTGGAGGGCCCAGGAGAGCCCCCCAGGTCGGCAGAGGCTTTGGGGGGACGTCGGGGTTCGCTTGAGCTTGAGCGGGCTTGGCTTCCCAGAGAGATCCCCACGAGTTAATCCTACCTGTGCGCCCAGCAATCATTACAGAATACTGGTTTCAAGAATCCCACGATGCATCGACACTTCGCATGTGCATAGTGATCGTTTTCTTATTCATTGTTTTGCCGATCGGCGCGGGCCCTCGCACCCCCCCCTCGCCCCCCCACGGAGTAGATCTTGGGTGTTTTTTGGCCCCTGTTTCGAGCAGGTGGAGTTCCCCCCATAGTGAACGCACTGTTCCAAACAGTCGAACTAAGCAGAGGTCCTGAGCCAGACCACCCCTCTCCCCCCCCCCTTCTGCCCAATGTCGAAACGCCGAATCAGAAAACGTGACATAAATATCCCACAACGCATTTAAACTTCACATGTGCATGAACATCTGGGCACCCCACCGCGTCTGAGGGCACGGCGGCGGATTTCCCGTCCTCGCTGGTCCTCCCCAACCCAGCCCCTGGAGAGGGGGAAGACCAGCAGCGGCACCTGGAGCAGGAGGAGGACAGGGCTGCGCGAGCGCAGCGCCTTCGGATCCCCCCCACCACGGCATGTGAGGGACGCAACAAAACGAAGTCGTTTGCGCCGACTTTTGCGCGTAAATTGCCCGCGGTAGGTCACGCGCAAGCGCCTTGGTCTCAAAAATAGTGTGCCGCGCTGGCGGCTCGCGTAAGCCACCGCGCAAAGTCGCTACGTCATCTCGCGTAAGACCCCTTTTTGATCGTCGCTCATGCGACGGCATCGCCGCTCTATATTTTTCAGTCTCGCCTCCCCGGTCTGTGTCTCGCCTCGTGTCCTCCAGCGTGGTCGAATGGCAAGCCCCCCTCCCGCTTCCACTGGCAGGCGCGCCTGGAGCCGCCCCCGCCGCCGCGCTCGCAGAGCGAGCCGCAGGCGACACGGGCGGCGCCCCAGACGCGGTGGAGGCCGGCCGGTGCAGGGGCCCGCCTGCCCTTGCGGACATATTCCAGGCCGCCCCCACGGGGTCGAAGCAGATGTGGAGCCCGTGTTTCTCCACAGATGGGGAGCCCGTGCTTCTCCGCGCCGACGTCGCCGATGCATCGCCCACGTCGCCGAGGCATCGGCGATGCGGCGCGGTCCTCCTACCCCAACTGCTCGAACCCCATTCGAGCGGCCTCCACACCCGGCGCCTCGAAGAAATTGAGGGATCCACGAGCCCAGTAAGAAGTTTGAGTGATGTTTGAAAATTCGCATGCAACACTTTCTTTTCTTTCCTCTGGCTCGGCTGCAACGACTACATCCTGAACGTCGTGCGGGCCGTGGACAAGTGAAAATACGACGATGCACAGGGTGTGGAGAATCCAGCGCGACCAAGTTGCCCCCGTGGGGGGCGTGGACATGGAAAGATACGTGCCCCGAGCGCACGCGCCAGGCGCATGTTGGCCCCCCGTGCGCGCACGTATTTTCACGCGTAGAGAATCCGACGCGCCCAAGTTGGGTCCCCCCCCGGGGGGCGTGGAAATGTGAAAATGTAGTCCCCCCTCCGCGCATGCATCACGTGTAAAAAATGCGGCGGGCACACATTGAGTCCTCCCTTGGGGGCCGTGGACACGTGAAAAACACGTGCCCCGAGCGCACGCGCCAGGCGCATGTTGGGTCCCCCCTCCGCGCACGTGTTTTCGCGTGTGCGGAATCCGGCGAGCCCAAATTGTGACCCCCCCCCCCTGGGGGGCCCTGGACGCGTGAAACGCGTGCCCTCCGCGTATGCGCCATGCGCATTATGGGGTTCCCTCCTCCGCACACGTGGTTTTTTTTTTCACCCGGGCCGTAGACATGTGAAAGTACGTACCCAACGCCCACCAAGCCTGGCCCACCACCAAACCACCAAGACGCCACACCACGTCACACCGCAGCACACGCGCGCACACGCACACGCACACACACAGACACACACACACACACACGACCACCACCACCACCACCACCACCACAACCACCACAACCACAACCACAACCACAACCACAACCACAACCACGCACACACGCACGCACGCACGCGCACCACCACCCACTACGCACGCGCGCGCGGAGCCATATGTCCGCTACGACACGCGTCCCCAGATAAAGAAAATCAGCGCCATGGTAAGGGATGGGAGGGAGGGGTAGGACGTCAGATGTGACGCGAGCGCACATAGCTTGTCCTCCTCCCCCTCCTCCTCCTCCTGCCCCTCCTCCTCCTCCTCCTCCTCCTCCTCCTCCTCCTCCTCCTCCTCCTCCTCCTCCTCCTCCTCCTCCTCCTCTTCCTCCTCCTCCTCCTAGGCGGCTCCCCAGCGAGGCCCCGCGCAGCCGTTTTGCCCCCGCGGCGGGCGGGACGCGCGGATGGGCCCGCGCACGGGGGCCCCCAGGCGCCGAGGGCGCCGCGTGCGGCCCCGCGTGCGGCCTGCGCCCAGCGCTGCGCCGCCCGAGCCGCCAGAGGAGGACGCGTGCACGGCACCGTGTTCGACTGCAGCGACTCCGTCGGCGCGCACTGCACAGCGAAGGGAGCGCCTGCGGCAGACGGAGGCGCGGCGGGCGCAGCAGCAGGCCGCAGAGGTCATGCGCCTGCTGGACCCAGCCGCGCCTCCGCCGGCGGGCCCCCCCGGACCGGCCGCCGCCTTCGGAGAGGGACTAGCGGCAGGCTGGAAGTTGGCATGGGAGCGAAGGAAGAGCAGTGGCAGCTGGGCTACTGCGGAGTCGCGTTGACGGACGTACCGTGGTGGGGCGAGCAGTGGATGCAGGCATACTTGGAAGAGCGCGAGGAATGGGGGGCGCAGGGCGAGCCCGACGCCATCTACCACAGCGCTGCGATCAGGGCACGCGGGAGACGCAGGCGGAATCGAAGCTGGAGCCCATTACACCTAGCGCTAGCTACGCCTCGCCGCACCTCGTCGCCCCGGCTGGATCCTGCGAGAAGGACGGGCAGGGGCAGCCACAAGAGGACGAGCAGCGGCAGCAGCAGGCGAAGGACGAGCCCAACGTCGTCAGCTACAACGTTGGGGCGACGGGCGGCCGCCACGAGCGGAAGCGAGAGGAAGGCGAAGGACGAGCCCAACGTCATCCGCTACGGTGCTCAGAACAGCGCGAGAAGTGGGAGGCGAGGGTCAAGCCCGACGCCGTCTGCTACAGCGCTGGGATCAGGGCGTGCGGAAAGAAGGCGGAGGCGAAGCTGGAGCCCAGTATCCCTTGCACTTCCTCCCCATCGTCGAACCGCGCTGCCACGGCTGGATCCGAGTTCACCCGTGAGCGTGTTGGCGCCAGCTCAGCGATGTGGGCCGCCAGAGAGACCATCGCCGACAAGTGGTTCGGTCCAGGTTGCGAGAGGCGGAAGGAGAAGATAGTGCCCGATGTCGCCAACTACCGTGCGGATATCATAGCGGAGATAGCGAGCATAAGCAGCGCGCCGGAGCGCGAGGAGTGCGAGGTGAAGCTGGAGCCTGACACCCCTACCCACGATGCTGGGAACCACACGGGCGATCAGCGGGGTGCGAGGTGCAAGCCCGACGCGATCAGCAACGCTACGGAGGCCAGCATGTGCGAGAAGGGGACGGCGAAGCAGGAGCGCGACACCCTCAAGAGGCACAGAGCTGGGAGCAGCGCGTGAAAAGAGAGAGAGAGAGAGAGAAATGGAGAGAGAGGGAGAGAGAGAGAGAGAGAGAGAGCAAGGCGCAGCATGCGAAAAGAAAGAGGCGACGTTGGAGCCAACTATCTGCCCTAGCAGCTCTAGGTACGGACCGAGCGGGAAACCTGAGTCTGAGGCGAGACACGAGCGGTGGTTGGAGAGAAAAACCAGGCGCAGAAAGAGCTCAAGCGCACACGGTACCGACGCTTGACGATTGGCTGTTCGGACCGAGTGGCTGAGAGAGTGAGAGAATTGTGAGAAGAGGGTGACGCAGAAGCTGGGAACGGTTGCAGCGTGCGAGAATGTGAGAAGCGCAGAGGTCGCGACGAGGAAGACCTGCTCCGCCTTGGGGGGGGGGGGGCAGCCCGTCAGCAACGCTCCCTGCGCCTCCGCCAGACGCGTAGGGAGAGAGGGTGGTCCCCAGGGACGCGGCCCTCCGAGCGGCGGCCGCGCGACGCGCGGGGCGTCGGGCGCGGCCGCCGCGCGACAGCCAGCGGGGCTGCGGGGGAAAGCTTCGGAAAGCTCTTGCCTCCTCCTCCTCCTCCTCCTCCTCCTCCTCCTCCTCCTCCTCTCCTCCTCCTCCTTCTCCCTCCTCCCTCCTCCTCCTCCTCCTCCCCCTCCGCCTCCTCCTTCTCCTCTTCCTCCTCCGCCCCCGTCCTGCCTGCGGACCGGAGGGCGCGGTGGCCGTCAGGGGCGTGCCGGTCCCCCGGCCCGCGCCCCCCCCCGGGGGCCCGACGCTCGCCGCGCGGCGGTCGAGTCCCCGGCGCAGGCGTTTGCACATAGGTTCGGGGCATATGGTCGGGGGCGGCAAAGAGGGGAATGCCGCTGCAGGCTCCAGCGAAACATCCCGACAACGCCTATAGAGTTTTGCCGCGGGCCTAACAGCCGGCTGGGGAATCAAGCTTTCGTCCCAGATCAACGCTGTACGGTGGTGCGTTTGACAGAAAGCGAAGACATGACCACCAAAGAAGGCAAAGCGTTTGCCGTGGCTAGCATAGAGGAGTTTGAAACCGCGTGGCCAAGCCACGGACAAACGAATAACAGTGTGGATGGGGGGGGGGATCTCATGCCGGGGGCCATGATACTCCCCCAGATTTCATGGCGCCTCTTCTTGTTCATTGCGTCCCTGGCCCCCCAGCTGGGCCGCGCACGTGCCGCCAGCCATGATTTGCACACACCCCTCTTGGACACCCCCCTCTTGGCCGCTCCCGATAGGAGACGGGGGTCAGTGCAAACGAGGGTCAGCCAGGGCACCCGATCCTGCAGGATCCTGCGAAGACCCCCTCTGGCTGACCCGGGTTAGCGAGCCGTTCGTGGCCGCGAGGCGGCCGCGCCTATTGGCTGAATCAGGTTTGCGAAGGCCTGCGCTGCAGTTTTTTTTCCTGCGCTGCAGTTTGTTGGTTTCCTGCTGACTTGGGTCTGGAATGACCCGGGTCAGAGGATCCCCGATAAGTCGGGCCTGTCCCTCCACAGGGGGAATGTTCAACAATAGTCAAAAAATATGCTTGGCCATTTCGGGGCATTGTTCGACTATGTTCAATTTTTCCGTCCAAGATCCCCTTGTGGGAGGACACGCCCGACCTAAGCTTATACCGCGGCCGCGGTGCGAGGGGGAAGGGCTTGGGCTGCTTCTGACGGGTCAGTGGCAGGCCGGCGCCAGCGACTCGAGAGAGCTGGCCGGGCCGTCGCTAGCCAGCTGCCCGGCGCTCTCCCCCCGCGGCAGCCGGCGGCGCAGGCGCCGGCCCGGACACAGCTTCGGCCACGGCAGAGCGTGAGGTGGCCATGGTCGGGCTGCCGGTTGCAGTGCGCGTGCGGGTGCGCTTCGACGTGTACAACCTATGCGATGCTTAAGGAAACTTACGTTTTCGGCCAGAGTCTCGATCATTCTTACTGTTCCAGCGTAAATCCTAAGATTCTAATGGAATTTGTGTGTTTATATCAAGTTCTGGGACCATGAATTTCTTAACCCATGGTTTCTTCAGCATTTCGCAGGGTGTACATTTAAGGCGGGCCTGTCCCTTTACATGGGGGAATATTCAAGAATATAAAAAGTTAGTTTGGGGATTATTGTTTGGGTATGTGTGGGCATATTTTGAGCATTTTTTGGGGTATCTTTTTATGTTTCGTCCAAAATCCCCCTGTAGGGGGACGGGCCCGACCGAAGTGTACATCGACATCGGTAGCAAGAGGGTGCAGCAAGGTCTCGCCGTATTCTTCTCCAGTTCGGCCCATGCCGCTTCCATGTCTTGGTCGTGGGGAAGAAAAAAAGATGACCTCGTGGATGCTTCGTGGGGCCTCCGGAGGCCCACCGGGGGTCCTGTAGGGGGGCCTCCTGCGGGCCCGTTTGCCGCCCCACGGTTGGGGGGGAGGGGAAATAAAGGGCGCAGCGCGCAAGACAGGCCGGAAAGAGGGAGCTGCAGGAGGAGTCTCCCTTTTCCGCTATCCTTAAGTCGGGCCTGTCCCCCTACAGGGGGATTTTCGACGAACAAAAAAAAGCACCCGAAAAAAAACATACAATAGTCCAAACATAGTCTGGGGATTATGTTTGAGTATTTTTGTCACGTTTTTGGCGCATGCTTGGGGTATTTTTTATTTGTCGTAGACATTCCCCCTATAATTAGGGCGACACGCCCGACATGACGTTATCCCGTTTGCCCAGCGTCCCCCACGCCCTCTCTCCCCCCGCCTCCCCAAAAGAGGGGAAGGGGATGCAGGGGGGGGGGGGGCGTCGGCTCGCGTGGCAGGCCTTGCTGGTCGAGATGGGCGACTTGGTGTGCAAACTGCAGCAGAAAAAGCAGCTCGCGATCACCGCGCGGGACGGCGGGCCAGTCGTCGGCCCGCGGTTCTGACTCTTCCCTCCTGGTCGTCCTCCTCCCTCCTCCTTCGCTCTTCCTCCTCCCTCCTCCTCCTCCTCCTCCCCTCCCTCTCTCCTCCTCCCTCCCCTCCTCCTCCTCCTCCTCCTCCCCTCCTCCTCCTCCTCCTCCTCCTCCCCCTCCCTTGGGGAGGCACCAATCCGCCACCTCATCCTTCTCCTCTTGCTACACATGAGGGAGCAATTGCCGATGCACCTTTCCAAAAACGCGACCGCCAACCCAATGGGGGGGGGCGGCTGGGCACACCCACGCCAGGGATTCCTGTCCGCACGTCCTTGAAGAAACTGCTTTTCCTCTCCCAGGATCCCGTAAAACGGCATGGGAGGGCCCCGGGACCCGAGCACGGCCAACGTACCCGCCAAGATGTCCCAAGCGGGGATCGAGAGGGCTCCCACAGAGTCACAGGGACAAGATATTTCCAGGTGACCTTGAGACGACCCCACGAGCCTATAATGGAGCCACAACAGGACCCAGTTCTATTCTGCACGCTTATGAAGGGAGGCATGCAGTGAGTAACCGCTCCGCGCCCTTATGCATTGGGTTTTGTTTGCGATAGGTGTCGGCCAGCTGACGTTGCATATTCAGAGGCGTTGTTGCATTGTTTTCTTGCCGTTCGCGATGCGGGTATACGTCACGTTAGTGCCACCCGCTCACGCACGGGTCAGCGACACGTTCCGCCACGGGAGCGGACCAGCAGCACATCGGCGATGATTTTTGCGGCGCGAGTCCTTCAATAATCGAGAACCCGAAGCGGCCCTGGAAAAGTTCTTGGCATCGCTCGGACGTGTGCATGTTTCCTTCGGCGAGGACCATCGAGGAGCATCCCTGATCATTTGGCGAAAAAAACACGCACGAAACCAAAAAAACACAGGGAATGGGCGTCCGAGCGATGGCCAGAGTTAGTTACTCCCCGCCACGCGGAGAGAGCCCTCGGGAAGCGCCGCGCGGCGGCTCCAGTCCGCATGCGCCCGTCGGTCCGGCGCGGAGCAGGCCCGCAGCGGCAGCGGCCCGCGCAACCTGCACGGCGAAGCGCGCGAACTGTGAGCATGCAGAGCGCTTCTGCGATCACTCCTTGACATCGCTCGGCGACGGCCATCGAGGACCATCCTTGATCATTTGGCGAAAAAAACACGAAATCGAAAAATACACGAAGAATGGACGTCCGAGCGATGGCGAGACTCGCGGGAGGCATCGCATCATATCGCATCATTCGCGTTCTGGAGGCTCTGCTCGGTTCGCTCCGCCGGAGCCTGAGCATTCCAGAGCGAAGCATGCGCTCGAATGGCGCCCAGGAGGCGAGCAACCCCCCCCCGCCCCTCTTTCCGGCTTCAATTCGTCCCCAGCCGCTTCTTTCGTCCTCGTCTTCATCTACATCCATTTGGTCCGTCCCTTTCTCCTCCCGTTTTCTATAATTCTTCATGGTCCATTCCCATCCTCATTGTCGTGCTCCTCATGTTCCTCCTCTGTCTACCCCATCTCATTCGCCCTGTTCATCCTCGTGCTCGTCCTCCTCACGACCTCTTTTCCTCACGCCCTCGTCCTCCCGTTTCGTCCTCCGTCCTCTCCGCCCTCCCCATGACCGTAGCCCTTTGGGCTCGAGGCGCTTGACAGGCCCAGCCGGGCACCACCGAAGCCTTCCACGTCCGCGCAGGGCCCGGCCGCCATGATGCGCCTCCTCTCGGGCCGGGCGAAAGGGGGGGATTGGGAAAGGGGGGGTTACGAAATTTGCTGCATGCAGCTGGTTTCGGCTTCACCGAGGGGCCCATTCCTCGATACATAGCCGCCTCCGGCGCTGGGAGGCGCCGGGAAAATCAGCTACGTGAGCTGATTCTCAAACCCCCCCTTTGCTATCCCCCCCTTTCGCCCGACCCGATCCTCGCCGCCATCCTCGCCGCGCTGGCGGCGAGGTCCAGCGGCCTCCGGCCCGCGAGCGGCGCGCCGTGGGGCCCGCGCCGCCCGGCCAGGGGCTCCGCTCCCGCGCGGGCGCGGCCGGGCGGGCGCCACGACGGGCACATCCGGCTGAGGCCCGCCCTCATCTCTGGACGCCCGAAATGGGTACTGAAAGAATGGGTACTATGCCCAACAGCAGTTCCTGTTCATTTTGAACAGGACTCGCTGTCCGCGCCGCCGCGGCCTGTGTCCATTCGAGACAGGAGGCCGCCCGCCCAACAGCGGCCGCTGTTGGTTTGGGACAACATTTGTTGTTGGGCATCGTACCCATTTTTTCGGTACCCATGTCGGGCGTCCAAAGAGGCCCGCCCTCATCTTGCCTGCCGACGTCCTCCCCCGCGGCGAGAGCTTCATCTTGGGAAACAGACGATGACACACACATAAGATCTCGGAGGTCCGCGCGGATTCCTCTGATCCGCGCCGGACCCCCCTGGCGGCGCCTCCGGCTCCGCCTTTGGCGCGCTCCACGCGCCAGGGAGGGGGGTCCAGCGCCGATCCGAGGTATCCGCGCGGACCTCCGAGTTTTTGTGCTTATGTCGTTCTTCGCTCCCCTGTCATCGGCACCGGGTCGCACCACGGGCAGCTTCAGCAGCACGAGGCGCTCCAGGAGATGGGCGGTGCCGTGGCCAGCGAGTTCCAGCCCTCCTCGGGTTTCACGAGGGCGGCCCGGGAGGCTCAGGGGCTGCCTTGGGGCGTCGGGTCTCCCCGCGCGGGCGATTCGCTCCCTGTCTTCCATTACTCGGGCATGCCGTTCATCGACGTCCCGAAGGAGCTCGAGTACAGCTTGGAGACCGGGGACAACATCCAAACGTTCGGCACCGCCCAGCAGGACATCAAGCTGATCACCCAGGTGCTGGAGAACGTCACCAACGGCTTCTACATTGACAGCCACGCTGGAACAGGTGAGGAGGGGAGCAATACGCTTCTGCTTGAGTTGACGGGGTGGCGTGGACTGTGCATCGAGCCCCGCGTGTACCACTTCGTGACCTTGTGGGGGAAGATGAGAAAGGCCTGGCTGTTCCTCGGAGCGATTGCCCCGCACGAGAACGCCACCGAGCTGGGCTTCGACTACGACGGCAACATCGACATGCTCAGTGGTCACAAGGTCCACTCGTACCCCTTGACGACATTCTTGTCCGAGATGGGCGGCCGAAGTACCGTCGACTTCTGGAGCTTGAGCAACGGTGGCTACGAGGCCGAGGTGCTGAACGAGACTCTGCTAGGCGGGGGTAAGAATCTCGAGTTCGGTGTCATCCTCGTCCGGTTCGACGGCCGCCGAAGTGGGCGCGGCGACGATGATTGGGTCCGGATGAGGTCCAAGGACACCACGGAGGAGATCGTCTTCGAAATAATGCACAACGCCAGCTTCGTGTACATAGGGGGCTTGGATGCCTACTGGGTCAACCAAGTCTCCCCGCGGTTCAACTACAAGGACTCCGTATTCGTCAACCCGAGCTACTTTCAGAAGCGAGGCATCCCCACCCCTTGGAAGGTCAAGTCGGCGCCCCCACCAGCTCTCGCGTACCCCAGGGGCAACCAGTCTTGGAGCTTGTTAGGCCATCCCGAGGGCTACGACTCGTGGGACGCCGGCTTCTCGAAGGAGGAGGAGATCAACAAGGTCACAGCCTACATCCAGAGGGCTAAGGAGAGGGCCCAGCCGCAGGAGCCCGTGGCAAAGGCGAGCCGCGTGACCGCCGGGTCGCTGATGCAGTAGACTTTCCTCCTCGTGATCCTGTTTCTCCCGTCTGCTCCGATCCCCTCCTGGGCCTTCTGCTCCTCCCCTTGCGCCGCCATACTCCCTGCACGTCATTTTGGATGGCTGTGTGATGCCCGCCTAATGGTAGGCGTGTCTCGTGGGCCTTGGTCCCAGAGCACGACGCTGTTTGAGATCGCCGCTCTGGAGTCACAATAAGTTTTGTCTGTTATTCTTTCGCTCTCTCTCTCTCTCTCTCTCTTTCTGCTTCTCTTTGTATTTACTGTCGGGCAGTCAATCCGCATAGGAAGGATGAGCGACTTTCCAAGGTTACCCTTGCATCCTTCCCCTTCGGCCCATCCCTGTCCGCTTTCGCTGGCCGCGCCCCGCTCGCAAAGTGTCGGCATGGCCTTCCTAGGCCCTTGCATCCTTACCGCGCATTCGTCCTATATGGTCGACTGTATCTACATGTGTATATATACATGTATACGAAGTTATACGCATTTGTACACAATCGATGTGTTATGCCTGTATATATATATACACATGGGATCGTGTATGTGCATGTATTTATATATGTGTATGTTTACGTATATGTCTATGTATATGTATTTGTAGAAGAATCAGCAAATGTGTATGCACGCATGGTTATTTAATGTACAGGCGTACGCATGTGTATATATACACATTCACTTATGTACGCTATACATATGTTGGTACACATGTTATATTATATGCGTGCGTATGTATAACAGTTGGCCCATCCCGCCATCGTGCCTGTGCTGTGGTTTAGACGCTTCTGGATACATATGACTGTCGTTGGGCATGCCTCTTGCTGGACTCTTGGAGGGTTTTTGGGTGTTTGGGGTGCCTTTGGGGGGCAAAAGGGCCGTCCCGGGGGACTTTTTGGGGGACTTTTTGGGGGCCTCTTGAGGCGTTTTTTGGAGGGGGTCGGGAGCCTCTGGGGGGGTTGGGGGGCCATCTTGGGGCGGACGGCCCGACATAGTTATGTGTGTTCCTTCTTGTGGGCCCCTTTTGGGTGCATGCCTCACGTTAACATAGGCGAAAGGGTTGGGTAGTATGTAGCGCGAGCGTAGCGAGCGATTGCGCCGCTGTTTGACGTTCGAGCGGCAGGCGCTCTCTATGCCCGGATCGCTAGTGCAGCTGCCGACCCGGTATTTTATGCGAAACGAGTGTTACTGTTGGAAGATGCCTCTTCGCATCTGTCCTATCTACCACTCTTCGCTTGTATTTGGTAGCGGAGCTGGCCTCTTCCGCGTGTGGTCAGCTCTGTCTATCGCAATATTATCCCACAGTACAGCATGGCATGCCGCCGCTTACGATGCGATGTTGGAGCGCGACTACTAGCTAGCAGGCGGAGACGCCATTAACGGGAACGATATTTCCCTTACTTGCGGCGCCCGCCGGACTACAACAAACAGCATGTACGATACGGTTCTTCGCCATTTTATTCCGAATTACAATGCGCCTGGGGACAATGTCACATGCGAGCTCCCCTTGCGCGGAAGCGCTTCACCAACATCCCTAAACCAGCATGGGGACATACCTCCGCAGCCAAGTCGCCACGGCGACGGGAACACCAATGGCAAATTCCAGCGCCAGGTGCGACCTAACATGGAAGCGCTACTGGATGTTTATCACCTTCGATATAGTTTGGTTAAATATTGGCTGCGTTATTGGTTGCATGTGCCGTGGTTATCAGAGAGACGGAGGCGACAATATTACCAGGTGTCATCACTGGGGCCCCGCTGCTTCTCGAGTTCCCTCGAGAAGTTCGCGCCCGACTCAATATCACCAGCGCTCGCGCGACGCCGCAGCGGCAGGCTGCGTGCCCGCGACGTGGATCAGACGGGGTCGCTTGCAATGCCGCGATGTTGATCCCACCGCAGATCATCAACTATGGCGTGACCGTGCAAGGGGCCCACGCTGACCCTGTCACGTACGTCGTGTTTTTCCTGGGCGCCAAATTCGAGAATCTGGCGGACGAGCGCCAGCTCACCTCAGGAACGACGAGAGAACGGGTTCTATCTTCATTCGATTCGAGATTGTCCGTCTTGAAGCCAATTCCGCAGGCTCTGCTACCTCGAATTTTCAGCTACTCACCGCAGCGCTCTTCAGGGCACTACGGGTCGGCCCTGGTAGAGCCGTTCAATTAGCTCAACCGCTAAATGGCCACATGCCACGCGCAAGGCAGCGCTGCGACGAGCTGCTGGGCCGCGCGCGCAGCCGCGGCCACCCAGCCGAGCGCGCGCCCGGCAACATTGGCAACGCGTCTTTCGGAGGCGGAGGGCCCGGGGGCGCGAGCGCGCGCGCGAGTGCCGTTGGCGGAGACGCGGCCGCGATTATCAACATCTGGGCCGATGAGGATATCCATCATCATCACCGAGTCAGAGCTGGGGGCAGCCTTCTAACCCTGCCCCCTACATTGCACCAGACAGGCAGGCCGCCATATGGGGCTCAGCTTCAAACGGAAACTCGCCCTTCGACTCTGGGGCCGATGCAGACAGCACCCTCGGAAGGAGTCGAACCCTTCGACATGGCGGACTTACCCGGAGGGCTAGGAGACGCGGAGACCGCTGAATATTTTCTAGGAGCATCGGCGCGCGATGCGTTGATGGAGAAGGTTTGCACAATGAGGCTTATCCGACGCACCCGTGGGGCAGTCAGAAAGTCGCATCGCGGGGGGCAAGGGGCGCCCGAGGGTGGCCATCGTTGCCGACGTTTGCACGGTCGCGGTTTCGCCGCAGCAATGACGCCCTTGACGGGCGCCGATTGCGAAGACGCCCCCCCCCCCCCCCCGAAAAAAAGGTCGAGCCGGGCGCCGCGCCGCCGGCGGGGGCGCGGGCCGAACATTGAACCCCGCGGGCCGCTCTGGACAGCGGATGCTACGCAACAGGTGCGGCGGTAACGGCAATTTTCAGCATCGGCGCGCGAAGGGGCAGGGGGGGCGATGCCGCTGCCCCGTGTGACGGCCCAAGAAACTGCGGGAGGCGTCGTGCGCGTCGATTTCCCCGCGCTCGCGGGAACGCTCCTCGCGCGCAGTATGTTAACGCGCGACGCCATGGCTCGTGTCCTGGCGGACCTCGGCGTCGATTCCCGATCAACCATGTCAAGGGCGAGGTGGGGGCCCGCGACGGCGATGTCTCAGAGGCGGAGGCGATTCCCGCCACCGCTGAAGGGCTACTCGCGACGCAGGAACACCTCAGCCGGGCGCCCAGGTGCGCGGGGGCGCGCTCGCGACGCCCGTGGCCTTGGCATTAGCGGGAGAAGAACTGCGTGAAAATGCTGCTCCGTCCCCGGGGGTGCTGCCCCAGCGCGGCTGGGAAGTTCATGCCTCGGCGCGCCGCCGCGGGGGCGCGAACCTTCCAGCCGCCCTTGGGCGAGCGCCCCCGACGGCGAACAAGTTGATTGCATGCCGTTCTTCGCTTGATAATTGCAATGCGCGGGGGGGCGCTAAGGCAGCGCGCTGGCGCTGCCTTTGCTTCGACTTGACAGCTGATGATGCGATTGATGCTGGGTTCGTTGCAGTGCCGGTTCGTCCGCGGCCTTTCGTGCCCCGCGCCCCAGTTGGCGAGCCGCGCGATTGGGGTGGCCCGCCAGCCCGGCGCCCGCCCCCTCTGCCCGAAGAAGACCTGGACTTTTTGATGTCGCGCGGGCGCGCCGAAGGGGCGGCGCGCCAGTGGCGCTCCAAGAGGAACCTGGGGCGCGACGACGCCGGCAAGATCATTTGGGGCTCTAGAGGTCGCCGCGCTCGCGATCGCACGGCGCAGCCGCATCTGCGTGTGCTCCGAGTGCCAGGAGCACCGTCCCAACTGTCCAATGGACAGGGGCAGCAGGCCCCCTAATCGGGGCACGCCGCCACGGGTGCCCCGACGCGGCGACGGCGTCGCGCCAGATGTGCGCGTGGCGCCGCAGGCGCAACGCTTGCCCTACGGCGCCACCGACCACGACAGCATTGTTCGCGACTGAGACGCCCTCCCGCACAACCCTGAGAATGGGCGGTTTCATCGATTCTGGCGCCAGGACGATGGAGATGATCGCGGAGGCGCTGATGTTGAGCCTGGAGGTGAGAAGGGAAGGCGCGCCAAGCCCGCCGCTGCTGCATCCCCAGAGCCACCGGGCATGTCTAGAGGAAGGCCAGCCAGGCGAGCGCAGGTGGGAGCTCGCGCCCATGTTCCGACAAGCGCACCAAGGGTGCGGAGAAGCTTACCAGTGTCTCGCCAACTCTCGTCGGCCCACTCCAAATCAGAGTCAGTCGTCCACGTTGAATCAGATGCTTCACCTAGGGAGACGCCAACGTGTTCCAAGGATACGGAGCACCCGCTCAGAAGAAGTTCGCGTATGCCTCTCGTGAAGAGCACGGGCGAGGAAGGCAAGGAGGGGCGCTTCACTGGCCAGGCGCAACAGCAGCGGCCTCCAATTTTTCGGGCAAGCCAGCGCCACTGCCGCAAAAGACCCCTTGCTGCCCGGTCCGTGGAATCGCAGGATCAGAAGGTATTTCGCGGGCGATGGCGACGGGGCCAGAGTCGAGGGCCGCCTTATCGCGGAAGGCGAGGATCGGTCTGGGGCGCAGAGGGGTCGATTCGAACTCGAGGAGTTCCACGGAGACAGCGACCCGGTCTTGTTCGTCCGCGCCACCAACGGACGCAGCCGGCCTGGGCTCCTAGGCTTCGAGTGCCCACGCAGGCTGGTTGCGTCCGCCTCCGACGGGATATACTTCATCCGCGGCGCGAAGGTGAAGCGCCTCGAGGCGATCTTCAGGGCTGGCCCATCGCGTCGCACGGGGGGCAATCCCCGCCGTAATGGCCGAGGCGCGCAGGAACAGGGGCGGCAGTTCATCCATGGGTGCCCCCACCTGCCTGGCGACCCCCGCATCCGAAGCGGGCTCCGCGGAGATGCGGAGATCGCCGTCTTCATTTCTCTGCCAATGTTGTTACGAGACTGGGCGAAGGTGCGAAGGTATGGTGGTCCGACAATGACAGATTGCTGACCTCGGGGAGCGACCGCGGTCGCCTTTCACCCGGTTGCATATTTCAGCTGGTTGCATTGCGGGGGCGCTATAAGGATCAAGTGTTGCATAATCCACTAGACTTTGACCCTTTGCACCAATGCGCTGGGTCGGTCTCCACAGCCGAGCTGAAACGCGGGTGGCGTTACCCAGATGTGGCACTCGGCCTGGACACGAAAACGCCACGCGGAATCTTGGGTGGCACCAAGGTCTACATGGCCAGCGGTGACGCTTCAGCGCCGGCCGCGGGGGCGCAATCAAAACAAGGATTGCATATATGTCTGTATGTCCCCCATGTCTTCACTTTTTTGGCAATTTGATACAAGTTTGCTGTGGTCGTGGGCAGCACGTCGCCTCCGGCATGATGGGATGTCTTCCATCTTTGGTTTGGGGGATTGCTTGCTAGAGTGAGCACCCCACGCGCAACTGAAGGCAGCAACGCGCCGCCTGATTGGATAGAAGGCACCCACGCAACCGAGGCTCGACCGTCCGCACATCGCTCTCGGCCAGATTAGGGCGGAGCGTCCACGCGCCAGCCTCTTTTGCCACATCCCCCTGTTCTTGCTCGCCCTCGCAAATACTTTCCTGATCATGCTCTTCCTCGTCATGATCAACCGTTCCTTCGTTCTTGTTAAGGCACGTATTCTCCACCATCCCTCATGTCTGGATTGCTGGCGTCCGTCGGTTACTTCGGGTTCGTTGTGGTCATGGCTAGCTTCTGCTTGAACTTCCTGGACTGCGATTTCTCTGCGTTCCCCTAAACTGCTTTTCTACAATGGTTCAATGATTTGTGAAGCACGCGCGACCTCCTCCCGCTCCAGAATGGGCGGCTCGCGGCCCGTGGTTTTCTTGATGGTCTCGTTGACGGGCGCATCCAGAACCTTCCGTGTGGTCTCCATTATGGTTGCTCTTCTGGTCTCCCTTCCAGAACTGTGTAGAGTATCCCCTGCGCGATGACATCATATATCCTTCTTCTAACAGGGCTTGCAATTGTGGGGCTTGTTTTGTGCTCGAAAGACCCAGGCCTGGATGTCGTTCTGGCCGCCCCGTCACCGCCTCATCGCCGCCCGAAGAGGGAGGAGGGAGGGAGGAGGGAGGAGGGAGAGGAGGGAAAGGAGGGAGAGGAGGGAGAGGAGGGAGGGAGGAGTGGGTGTCGGTCTGGCCGCCCCGCCGCCTCGTCGACGCCCGCCGCTTGGGTTTATCGGTCTGGCCGCCCCGCCGCCGCCCGTCGACGCCTCGTCGCCGCCTCGTCGCCGCCCGTCGCCACCGTTTCGTTTTGCATTGCTCTGCACTGCACCAACAACATAGGTTGCACCACGTACTTTTCATCACCTATATTGCAACTCTTAATCTATTGACAACACATATCTCGTCCTTTCTGGAAGAAGAGTTGGGATCTACGCGCAGCGCGTCACCCACCTGGACCCCCAGCAAGCTTCGAAAGTGGCGACAGTTTCGCAGATCGCAGCCTCCCAGGGATGGCGACGTCTAATCTGAGTCTGGGTGGTGCCTCACTCCGCTGAACTCCCCAGCAGCCCTCGAAAGTGGCAACAATTTCGCAGATCGCAGCCCCCCAACGATGGCGAGGTCTAATCTGAGCCTGGGTGGTGCCTCACTCCGCTGAAACCCCCCAGCAGGCCTCGAAAGTGACGACAGTTTCGTAGATCGCAGCCCCCCAAGGATGGCGAGGTCTAATCTGAGTTTGGGTGGTGCCTCACTCCGCTGAACCCCCCAGCAGGCCTCGAAGTTGGCGACGGTTTCGCAGATCGCAGCCCCCCAGGGATGGCGAGGTCTAATCTGAGTCGAGTCTGGCTGGTGCCTGACTCACCTGGACCCCCAGCAAGCTTCGAAAGTGGCAACAGTTTCGCAGACCGCAGTTCTCCAGGGATTACGAGGTCTAATCTGAGTTTGGGTGGTGCCTCACTCCGCTGAACCCCCCAGCAGGCCTCGAAGTTGGCGACGGTTTCGCAGATCGCAGCCCCCCAAGAATGGCGAGGCCTAATTTGAGTCTGGGTGGTGCCTCACTCCGCTGGACTCCCCAGCAGTCTTCGAACGCGGTGACCGTTTCGTAGATCGCAGCCCCCCAGGAATGGCGAGGTCTAATCTGAGTCTGGGTGGTGCCTCACTCCGCTGAACCCCCCAGGAGCCCTCGCAAGTGGCGACAGTTTCGCAGACCGCAGCCCCCACCGAGCATCCGGGCAGGACGACGAGATAGGAGGCAGGATAGCAGGCAAGCAGGAGAGATGGGAGGCAGAGAGAGGCGGGAGACGAAGGTGTGCGACCGCAGTGCTCCATTCAAACGAGTTCCCAACACAGGAGGGTTGAGAAACACATCATCAGTTTTCAAGCATCCCTTCCAACAAACAAAAAAAACGAAGTGCACGCGCGCGCGTGTCGTCAAGCGCGCATGCCGAAATCTCCAAACAACCGTTGGTGTCGTAAGGATTTCACAATCGAGTGTCCCGACACATTTAAAACACATAGTTCTGCACCAAGGATTTCCCCAACGAATTGCGCTCGCGCTCTTGCGAATTCTTGAGGCAACCATTTGTTTACCAAACATATGCGTAACATGCTATCAATTGGCCTTCTCGCGCGCGCATGTCGACAAGAATCCTCGCAAACAAAGCGACGAAGTGCCCACGGGCGCGTCGTCGCGCGCGCATGCCGAAAATCCTTCAAAACCATCGGTTTCGTATGGATTTCTAAATCGGCGGCCTCGAAACCATATAACAACACATATTTTCGCAACATTAGTTTTCAAACCAACCTGTGCGTGTGCTCCTTCGAATTCTCGACCCCAAAAACGTTTGTTTTTCCATACAGACACACACACACATATATATATATATATAGATATAGATATAGATATAAGAAACTAGTACCCGGTCAAACGGGCCTCTCGCGCCGCATGTCGAAATCATTCGAACGCCATTGCGCGCGTGCTGGGGGAGGGCACGACCCGTGTCAAATAATACCATGCGGGCCACTCGCGCGCCAGTTGCACGCGCCAGTTGCACGCGCGCCAGTTGCACGCGCGCCAGTTGCACGCGCAGTTGGACGCCGTCATCGTCGTCGGCGTGATCAGCATCGGCACTACCACTGGCCGTGCCGTCGTCGTTGGCTTCATCGCCAGCAGCATCGCTACTATCAATACCGTGGCTACCTTTGTTGACGTTGCCATGATACCGTGCCCGCCCAAGTCGCCGACTCGCACTGAAGAGCCCGCTGAGATGTGCCCAGCGGTCAGCGCCACCGCGGCCGCGTCGGACGTGCCAAGCTAGCTGGCCGCTGCGCGCGCGCATGCGCGGAGTAGCGCGGCCGCAGAGATGCACCAGCCAACACCAAGCACTCACCGCAACCGCCGCCGCATGGGTTTTGCAAACCGGGTTGCGGGCGGGTGGGTGGGATGATCGCGCGAGCAGTGGAGCTGCCAACTCACTGTGAGCAGTGGTGAGCTGCAACACGCAGATTGCTCCGCACAGCTTGCACCAGGCAGGTTGCATCACATTGGGTGCACCACGCGGTATTCCGGAGCGCACGGTTTGGGGCCCACGCTGCCGAACAGGATGCCGCGCAGTTGTATACAGGGCCAGCTGGCCAGGGCTTCTGCCGCCCAGGGTGTCGTGCTCTTTCCTTGGGGAAGAGCAGGCACTTCCGGACACGTTTTGAACACAATGAGCACAGGTGGCGAAATGGATTCACAGTGCCAGGTATCGTTGGTATTGCTCCCGTGCCAGAACAGCCCTTGCTGTTGTATGGTGGACGTGCGCGCAGGAGGCCTCGCCAACAGAGCTCATCACGGAGCTCGCCCACTTCAGAGAGGACTGCGGTGCCCGAGCCAGCATTGCATGCCAATGGGAATTAGCTCGAAGTGCGCTGAGAGTTGCCGTCGCCACGTACGCGAGCTACGAATGCCACTGACTGTGCGATGTTGCCGAATTCAATGTGAAACTGAAGTACCTATAAGTGCGATTGAAGGTTAGCGTGTTTCACGAAATCCCTTTCGCGAAGGTTGACAAGAGGAAATGGTAGCTGAGTCTGTGAAGAGAAGAGAATCGGAAAGAGGATGGAGTATGGGAAGACGAGGATTATGCCAAATCAGGCCCCATCGCGGTCTTCGGACGTTGTGCATTCGATTCAAATTAGTGATGTGGACGAGGAGGAAGCCTTTCCGAATATATTGTTGTGAAAGCATATCAGAGGATTCTTGGTGTTATCGTGGGGTTTTCTTGGGGCCCTCTTGGGGTTATCTTCAGACTATCGGGGCAATCTGGGGGCTTTTTCCGGGGGGGGGGCTCGTTGGGGTTTTTGGGCGCGGATTTGGGCTCCATTGCTCACAAAAGTTAGGAGGGGGCTCCATTCGGGCCCCCCTCAGAAGCCGAACACATTGCCTCTAGGCGCGCTCTTGGGAGCCTCGGGGGGGCCTCATGGGCTGTATTGGGGCTCTCTTGCACTCTTCCTGAGGCTCTCGGGGGCAATCTTGGGGCTGCATGTCAGCCTCAAAGGCGCATCGGAGGCGAAACGGCGAGACAGTATAGCACTGATTGTTGGGCCGGTTTGGACCTCTTGGGAGGGTCTTTGAGGGGGTACGGGAGCATTTGGAGCTGTTTTGGGACCTCTTGGAGGTACGTCGGAGGCTACACGAACCACATCCTGCCATCTGAGCGCCATTTGAGGGCGCCGGGGGCCATCTTGGACCAAAAAGGACCCTACGACACATCGCGCCCAACACAGGGGGTAGGGGGAAGGGTAAGCCCCTTCCCGAATAGCGGGAGAGAGGTTGGGAAGAGCTTTCGCCCAGAGGGCCGGTGGGATTCAGAGAGCGCTTCATTGTCGCAAGATGGTGGCGCATTGCTTCTGGGCCTCGGCAGTCAGTTCGGGTCTCGATCGATCAACGTTCGGCCACCGCGAGGGGCACAGACTACGCTTCACACACCAGCGCCACGCGTCTCCTCCTCCGCTTTTGTTTCCTCCTGCTCGTCGCATCCTTGTTTTACCGGTGCTCCGCCACAAGAAACTACAACAGGCACCCTCCGCTGCATTGTTCCTGTGCAAATCACCACTTAGAGTTGGCGACTTTATCCGCAGGGAGGCACATACAAGCTTCGTCGGAGGGTGTCTGTGCATGCATGTTCGTGGCGTGCGTGCTGCTCCCATCAGAGAGGCCGCCGCGGGCTTCGGCGTCGACCTGTGACTTGGTCGGCGAGGTCCCCTCGCTGGCGAAGTGCCCGTGCGCTTCCAGGCCCCGCCCGGGCGGCAGCGGCGGAGCCTGGAGGTCCCAAGATCTTGCCGAGAGGAAGCTGCTCAGCTGCTCGTTTGGGGGACCTTCCTGAGGCCCAGCTAACAGATTTGTTCGGCTCCACCTCGACCCAAGTTCGACTCAGGTTCGACTCAGGTTCGACTCAGGGTCGGCTCAGAGATCGACGGACGTTCGGCGCAGCTTCGACGCACGAGTGGAGCGAGTGTCTCCGCGAAGGTCCCCAGAATGAGCATCCAAAGTTGCGGGCCAAAGGAGGCCCCATGTCAACGGCAGGTGTAGTATGGTAGTCGCGATCCGAGGCGAGGATGTCAACGTCGTCGTCTGCTTCCTTAGCACATGCGGAGGGAGCCCGGAAGCGAGGGACACCCGAAGGTTTGCGGTCAAAGGGTCCGAAAGCGGCCCGAGGTTATGGCAGACAGCCTTTCAGTCTCAACGAAGGCCCACGTAGGCCATCCCGTCCGCGGCGAGCGAATAGGCCGACCACCGATGGTCGCTGTGCGCATTCTTTTTTGCCCGTGCCTTGACAGCCAGCCTTTGAAGTCCATTGAGATTCGTTGTCGCTGACGGGTCCTCCTCGCTATGCGTGCGTTTGTGACGAATTATGTGCGTCATGTTGTGTTCTATGCGCAAGGGGGCAGAAGTTTACGCGTCTCCTAATTAGCACGAATCTCGAAGCTTTGGACGGAGGAGCGAAAATGAGCAGCAGCGGCAGGAGGTTCGAGCCAAGTCTGGTGGACCCTGCAGAGCTTGTATCGGTTTGGGAGGTTGGTGGTCAGGGCTCCATTTCGATAGTTTCGCTCGCTATTTGGGAGTCTGTTGCGCGTCACGGACCAATGACGAGCGAGGAGGAGGACGAAGCACCCTTACGACTCACAGGCAGGCTGGCCGCACGCGTGAACACACGTGACAACTAAGCACGCTGCGCCTGGAGACGCGACTGTTCTGGCCGCTGCCTTGAGCCTCGGTGCCCCAAATCCGTGCGGCATGCGAGGCCGACAGGTACCAGCAGTGCCTGGAAGGTTGTTGCCTTCGATAAGTGCTGCCGCTGGCCTCGGAGACGGGCGGGTGGGTCGCTGGCGCCCTCGCGCAACTCTCCACAGAGAGGCCAGGCACCTAGGCAGCCGCGAGACTCGGCGCTTCCCCGGGAGGCTGCGGGAGGTGGAGCCCAGCGCCCGCTTGCTATGCAGGATGCCCTTCCAGGAGAGCTCGTGGACGCCTGCCAGTGACAGCGCCAGGAGGAGAACGAGGCCGCCGAGGAGGGGCGGAGCGAGCAGGCCGATGAGACCTGGGGGCGGTGGGGGCAGGGACGGGGATCACGAGTGGGCGGAGGTGCACCAGGAGAGCGGAGGTGGGAGGACGGCGGAGGGAGAGGCATGGGCCTGTCGGGGAGGGGTCGGCCCAGGGGGTAACGCATCGGCTCCCAAAGCGCCCACTCGTCGCCGACAGGGGCCTCTGTGGCCCACCCCCGCCCCAGAACGTGCCGCCTCGCTGCCGCGAGCCTATCACCGCTCCAACGGCGCTGCGCCGCCGATCCCAGGAGGAGGAGGGAAGAGGAGGAGGAGCACGAGGAGGGAAGAGGAGGTGGACGAGGAGGCGGGGGAGGAGGAGAAGCAGGAGGAGGAGGAGGAGGAGGAGGAGGGAAGAGGAGGAGGAGGAGGAGGAGGAAAATGGGGAGGAGGAGGAGGAGGAGGAGGAGGAGGAGGAGGAGGAGGAGCCAGCAACCCCCCCCCTGCCGGCAAGCCTCAGCTGTGGGCCAGGGCACCGGCGGCCGTCGCCCGGCCGTCTTGTCCAGCCTGGCCTCCTCTGCGCAGGGGGGGCAAAACACACAGACACAATGAATCCTCGACCCCCCAGGAAATATGGGAAAATATGGGCAGTGGGCGGGAAGACAGAAACCCAGAAAATATTGGAAGTTATCCTGGCGAAAGACCCAACCATATGCGGTTGTGAATACCGCAATTGTGAATACCATCTCCGCCCGCGCTCCCTGTGTGGCCACGGCTTCCCGCCGGAGCCCGACATGCTCAGGGACACGTTCGTGGCCGTCTTTGCGGGCGCCGACGACGACAAGAACGGCGTCCCTCTCACCGAGGAGCAGAAGCAGGAAAGGGCCTTGAGAGCCATGAGGGCGGAGGTGGCGTTGCACGTCGACAAGGCGGAGTACGACGCCCAGGCGCGGTTGTTGAAGCAGCACAACTATGGGGCCACGATCCTCGTGAAGGGTGTGCCGAAATGGCCCGCGGCCCCCATGCGAACCCTGCCACTGGCGCCTTCGGTGGAGCTCCCTTTTGGGTCTGCGATCGTCGTGAGGGGTGTGCCGAAATGGCCTGAGCCCGCCATGCGAACCCTGCCACTGGGGCCTTCGGTGGAGCTCCCTATGGGGCCACGATCCTCGTGAGGGGTGTGCCGAAATGGCCCGAGGCCGCCATGCGAACCCTGCCACTGGCGCCTTCGGTGGAGCTCCCTATTGGGCCACGATCCTCGTGAGGGGTGTGCCGAAATGGCCCGAGGCCGCCATGCGACCCCTGCCGCTGGCGCCTTCAGTGGAGCTCCCTATGGGGCCACGGTCCTCGTGAGGGGTGTGCCGAAATGGCCCGAGGCCGCCATGCGAACCATGCCACTAGGGCCTTCGGTGGAGCTCCCTATGGGGCCGCGATCTTCGAGAGGGGTGTGCCGAAATGGCCCGAGGCCGCCATGCGAACCCGGCCACTGGGGGCAGTCGGTGGAGCTCCCTATGGGGCCACGATCCTCGTGAGGGGTGTGCCGACATGGCCCGAGGCCGCCATGCGATCCATGCCACTAGGGCCTTCGGTGGAGCTCCCTATGGGGCCACGATCCTCGTGAGGGGCGTGCCGAAATTGCCCGAGGCCGCCATGCGAACCCTGCCACTGGCGCCTTCGGTGGAGCTCCCTTTATGGGTCCACGATCGTCGTAAGGGGTGTGCCGAAATGGCCCGAGGCCGCCATGCGAACCCTGCCACTGGCGCCTGCGGTGGAGTTCCAGTGGGGCCACGGTCCTCGTGAGGGGTGTGCCGAAATGGCCCGAGGCCGCCATGCGAACCCTGCCACTGGCGCCGTCGGTGGAGCTCCCTTATGGTTCTACGATCGTCGTGAGGGGTGTGCCGAAATGGCCCGAGGCCGCCATGCGAACCCTGCCACTGGGGCCTTCGGTGGAGCTCCCCATGGGGCCACGATCCTCGTGAGGGGTGTGCCGAAATGGCCCGAGGCCGCCATGCGAACCCTGCCACTGGGGCCTTCGGTGGAGCTCCCTATGGGGCCACGATCCTCGTGAGGGGTGTGCCGAAATGGCCCGGGGCCGCCATGCGAACCCTGCCACTGGCGCCTTCGGTGGGGCTCCCTATGGGGCTACGAAACGCTGTGCTGGGTGGGTGAAACGCAAGGAGGAGGGGGAGGAGGAGAGGAGGAGAGAAGACGCGGGCCATCGTCTCTTCAAAACGAGGACCCAGCACCACAGGATGGTTGGGAAATGTGGGGTCTATTTTTATTTGTGTGTATTCATATGTGTGTCCTGGGGCCCCTTCACCCTTTGCGGCGCGCCCCCCCCCCCCCCGCCCTCCGCCTCCCAGGCTCCCGAACCGTGGCGCGCCCCGCTGCAGCGCGGCGGGCGCGGCGCGGCCTGACGCTGGCGAGTCCCCAGCACAGTCGCCAGAAATCCGAGCGAGGCATCGGCTTGCACGGGAGCGTGGGGAGGCTGGCTGGGAGATCGAGGATCAGTGGATCGCGCCGTTGTTTTGCTCCCTCCTCCATTCTTCGGCTGGATTGCGCCCAGGATTGACTGACCGACCCAGTCACCACGCCACATATAGGTTCCTGCAGTAAGAGCAGTATACTGAGTGATTGCAGTACGTTTCGTCGTGCAAGTGGCCGTGCCTTCTCCTGCACCTCCTCCCCCTCCAACGCGGCGACGACACCCATTCGTAAACTGTTGATCAGCAGCGCATCTATTACATATGGCTTTGGCATCAGCAGAACTTCCTCGGCAGCGCGCAGGAGATTATGCGGCATGGCGCACCTGCTTCCGATATATGGAAGGTGTTTGCTGCGAGCGCACAGGGGGTGCTTCGGCGCCACGAACTGCTTGCAGTTGGTACACTGTTGTGTCTCTAAAGTGCGCGTGGACTTCGGGGCCCTGGTGACCTCCATCCTGCCTTTCCTTTCCCTCCCCTTCCCATCATCGTTCCTCCTCTTCCGCCTCCCCCTTGTTCGATTCATCCCCCTCTTCCGCCTCCGCCTCATCTTGCACCAACGTTCTCTCCAGATCCCACGTAGTATTCCGCTTCCTCCTCTTTCTCCGCCCCCCTCCTCTTCTCGGTCGAAGAAGCCACCCGTGTTTCGAGCAATAGCGCGTTCTGGGCAGATCGGACCGAGTTTGGAGTGGCCACGCAGCATGTGGGAAACGCCCCGCAGCAACGCTCGGGACTTAGCCCATCCGCGTGAGACACCGCACGGCCTCCGTTGAAGCCACGCCGAGCCTTCCCCCCCCAGCCGTTGCCCCCCATTCTCGACCTAGAGCGCCCGTCGTCCTCCGTTCCCTTACCGCTTCTGCTGCCATGCGCACTCAGATCAGAAACTGGAGCATCTACAACACTAGTGGCGGGCTGTGTTTCAATCCCAGGACTACTTGAGGGTCGGGCACGACGTCGGGGTGGTGTGGTGTATAGGTTGTGCCCCGTTTTCAAGGGGCAGCGACGAGAAATGTATACACCAGGACCCCGTATACACCAGGATCCGATTTCTTGTGCGAGCTTCAGTGCGAGGCCAGAAAAAGCGTCGGTGTACAGAGTTCAATCCCTTATCATTCCTTTTCACAGTTCCCTTCCTGCTCTTTCCCCCCCATCCCGCGCGCAGCCCGTCCCCCTGCCTCTCCTGCCCCCTCGTCTCCCCCACCCCCCTCCCCGTCTCGCGCCAAATCGACCCTCACAGAAGGGCGTATCTGTCCAGATTAGAAGAGTAAGGGGCAGCGCCGCTCGTAGTTCGCTCGACCACCACGCGGGATAGCTCGCAACTCGCGACTCGCAACCCGCCCCCCCCCCCCGCTCTCGCAGCGGCGGCGCCCCCCTTTGTGGCGCCGCGCCGCGGCGCCTTCGATGGCCCCCGTGGCCACTGGCGACGAGGAGGTCGGGAGGGGCCTGCGGGCAGGAGGGCAGGGCGCAGCAGAAGCGCAGGCGGCAGCAGCGGCTGGAGACGCAGGAGCAGCAGCAGGAGGAGGAGCTGGCGTGGGGAGTGGAGGACGGCGTAGAGGAGCGGAGGAGGGGGAGGCGGCGGAGAAGGAGGGATGGGGGGATGGAGGGATGAAGGGATGGGAGGGAGGGAGGGAGGGTTGAATGGAGGGAGGGAGAGGGGGAGGGAGGGAGGGAGTGTTGAATGGAGGGAGAAGGGAGTGAGGAGGAGGAGGAGGAGGAGGAGGAGGAAGAGGTAGGGAGAATTTAGTGTGTGTGTGTATGTGTGTGTGTGTGTGTGCGTGCGTGCGTGCGTGCGTGCGTGCGTGCGTGCGTGCGTGCGTGCGTGCGTGCGTGCGTGCGTGCGTGCGTGCGTGCGTGCGTGTGCGTGCGTGTGTGTGTGTGTGTGTGTGTGTGTGTGTGTGTGTGTGTGTGTGTGTGTGTGTGTGTGTGTGTGTGTGTGTGTGTGTGTGTGTGTGTGTGTGTGCGTGCGTGCGTGCGTGCGTGCGTGCGTGCGTGTGTGTGTGTGTGTGTGTGTGTGTTGTGTGTGTGTGTGTGTGTGTGTGTGTGTTGTGTGGTTGTGTGTGTGTGTGTGTGTGTGTGTGTGTGTGTGCGTGCGTGCGTGCGTGGGTGTGCGTGCGTGCGTGCGTGCGTGCGTGCGTGCGTGCGTGCGTGCGTGCGTGTGTGTGTGTGTGTGCGCTCGCGCCATCTGGCATCCTACTCCTTCCACCCATCCCTTCCCATCGCGCTGTTCTTTTCTCCTCCTCCTCCTCCTCCTCCTCCGCCGACGCGTGTCATAGCGGACCTGGATTTCCAACAATAACCCCATCGTCTTATGCGCAAGCGGATAAGAGGAGTTGCGCAGATTGGAGGAGGAGGAGGAGGAGGAGGAGGAGGAGGAGGAGGAGACGGCGGATGAGCGGGAAGATGGGCAGGAGGAAAAGAAGTATACTGAGGAAGGAGGAGGTCGAGGACGAATAGCAGCAGCAGCAGCAGCAGCAGCAAGAGTGCGAGCAGAAGGAGCGGGAGGAGCAGGAGGACCGGGGGAAGGTGGAGGAGCTGAAAGCTGGGTAGTCGAAGGCCAGACTGTCAGATTGGATTGGGCCCCAAGGGCCAATCTGGCCTGGCCAAACTGGATGATTTGGGTTATTCGCCAGACTGGATTCGCGTTGGCTCCCTCGCCAGATTGCCCCCGTTTGCCAGATTGGGCCTGCCAGATTGGCGCCAGATTGGCTTCGACTACCCAGGAAAGGAGGGGGGGGCGACAAGGATGAGGAACGATTCGGATGCAGAAAAGTGGCCCGCGCTGGGGCGAGAGTTTCATTCTGAACGACGAGAGCAAAGTGCCGATCCTAAAATGTGGCCCGCGCTGCAGCGGTAGCACCATTTTGAAGGGCCGAATATGATTGCATGGTAAAAAGCAGGAGAGACAGATTCTTGAAATCTTGTCAGAAAAAAAAGCATACGCGGAGAGGACTAGACATCACCCGGCTATCTTTGGGGGAGAGAGGAGAGTTACCAGATGAAGTAAATGTTGAGGAGGAGGAGGAGGAGGAGAAGGGACAGGAGGAGGAGGAGGAGGAGGAGGAGAAGGGAGGGTGAGTAACAACAAGAGAAGGAGGAAGAGGAGGAGGGGAGCGAAGAGGAGGAGGAAGAGGAGGGAGACGGCGAGGAGAAAAAGACGAGAAATGATGACGTAGTTGGGGGGAAGATAAGGATTTGGGGATCGGATGAAAAAGAGGAGGAGGACGAGGAGGAGGGTGCGGCAGCCGAGAGGGTAGTCCACACAAGCGTTGTCCGAGACAACTGTTGACATACCAGTACGACCACCCGTCGGGCGATAAGAAGGTTGGGGGGAATGAGCCAACTGATGACAGCTGACGAGACCGACACCGGGACACCGACGTGACACCGACGGGACACCGACAGGACACCGACGGGACATCGAAAGGACACCGAAAGGACACCCACGGGACACCACGGGACACCGACGGAACACCGACTCGACACCTACGCGACACCGACAGGGCACCGACGGGACACCGACGGGACATTGACGGGACACCGACGGGACATTGACGGGACACCGACGGGACACCACGGCGGGACTCTCCCAGCCACCGCCTGCGGACACCGGTGGGCGGGACACCATGGCGGAACACCCCCGCCACGCCAGCCCACCGGAGGGGCTCTCTTTTGTTTTGACCCGCCTTAGCCACAGCAGCTTCGCCTCGCCCGCACGCACGAGACGAACCCGAAACCGAAACCGATTTCCTGGTGGGGGGCTCTCCGTTCCACTTCGATCTCCCCCCCAACATCCGGCTATTTTCATTCGCGCTCCTTGGCAACAATTCCCGCACACCCGTGCCCTCGTCGGTGCTTGAGACTGTTGCTTGGGGCAACGTTACCTCCTACATACCTATACGACCACCCTTCGGGTGATAAGGAAGACGGGGGGGAAGAACCAACTGAGGACAACTGCGATGATTGTGGTGGTGGCGATGCTGGTGATTCACTCACAAGTTGGCGACGATGCAAGACGGCGGTGCTTACGACAGTGCAAAATGGCAATGGGCTAACATGCTGGCGATGCTGTCGAAAAAGCATGATGGCGATGACGACGGTGGGACACCGACGCGACACCACGGGACACCGACGGCACACCGACGGGACACCGACGGGATACCGACGGGGCACCGACGGGACACCGACGGGACATTTTTGACGGGACACCGACGGGACATTGACGGGACACCGACGGGACACCACGGCGGGACAGCCCCAGCCACGCCGGCCCACCAGAGGGGGCGGTTTTTGTTTCGACCCGCCGTAGCCATAGCGGAGTCGTTCCTCTCGCCAGCCCACGCAGCTTCGCCTCGCCCGCACGCACGACACGAACCCGAAACCGATTTCCCGGTAGCACCCATCCTCCAAGTACTTACATTCGCTCTCCGCGGTAACCATTCCTGTACACGCATGTCTTCGTTGGCGGTGGGGACCATTGCTTGGACAACGTTGCTTCCTACATCCGCGACCACCCTTCGGGTGATAAGGAGGTTGGGCACGAAAGAGCCAACTGAGGACAACTGCGATGATTGTGATGGTGGTGGCGATGCTGGTGATGCGCTCACGAGATGGCGACGATGCCGACGACAATGCAGGATGGTAATGGGCTGCGTACACCCGTCACACCGACGGCCACCAGCTGCGGACACCGACGGGACACCACGGCGGGACACCACATCGGGACACCACGGCGGGACACGCCTGGCCACGCCGGCCCACCAGAGGAGCGGTCTTTTGTCTCGAACCGCGCTAGCCACAGCGGCGTCACTGTCAGTCTTCTAGCCCGCCCACGCAGCTTCGCCTCGCGCGCACGCACGACACAAACCCGAAACCGAGACCGATGTCACAGTGGGGGGCTCTCCGTTCCACTTCGATCTCACTCCCCAAGCTCCAACTGCTCAATTACATTCGCGCTCCGTGGCAACTATTCCCGGACACCCGTGCCGCCCCTCGTTGGCGGTTGAGACCGTTGCTTGGGACAACGTTGCTTCTTGCATAGGGTGATAAGGAGGTTTGGGTGGGGAAAGACTAATTGAGGACAGCTGCGCTGATTGTGATGGTGGCGATGCTGGTGATGCGCTCACGAGTTGGCGGCGATGCATGACGACGATGGTGACGACAATGCGTGATGGCAGTGGGCTAACTGGCGATGCTGGCGAAAAAACATGATGGCGATGACGACAGTGGGACACCGACCCGACACCACGGGACACCGACGGGGCACCACGGCGGGACACCACGGCGGGACACCCCTGGCCACCGCCCGCGGACACCGACGGGTCTCTTCGATCTCACCCCCCAACCTCGAACTACTTACATTCGCTCTCCGTGGCAACTATTCCCGTACACCCGTGCCCTCGTCAGCGGTTGGGACCGTTGTTTGAGACAACGCTACCTCCATATACGGCCACCCTTCGGGTAATAGGAGAATGAGGAGGAAAGAACCAATTGACGAAAGTTGCGATGATTGTGATGGTGGCGATGCTGGTGATGCGCTCACGAGTTGGTGGCGATGCAAGACGATGATGCCGACGACGATGCGAGATGGCAGTTGGCGTGCTTGCGATGCTGGCGAAAGAGCATTATGGCGATGACGACGGTGGGACACCGACGGGACACCACGAGACACCGACAGCGCACCGGCGGGACACCGACGGGATACCGACGGGGCACCGACGGGACACCGACGGGGCACCGACGGGACACCAACGGGACACCACGGTTGGACACCCGTGGCCACCGCCCGCGGGCACCGACGGAACGCCGACGGGACACCACGGCGGGACACCCCCGGCCACCGGCCGCGGACACCGACGGAGCACCACGGCGGGACACCATGGCGGACACGCTCGGCCACGCTGGCCCACGGAGGAGGTCTTTTGTCTTGAATCCGCCCTATCCACGGCGGAGTCGTTCTTCTCGCCCGCCCACGCAGTTTCGACTCGCACGCACGCGCGACACGAACCCGAAACCGAAACCGATTTCCCTGTGGGGGGCTCTCCGTTCCACTCCGATCTCACCCCTCAATTTGAGATCACTTGTGATGTTCGAATGTTGGCCTGGTCAGAGCAAGCGCGTCTGCAATGCACGAGTAGCGAAGACGTCTCCAGCGAATCACCACCGCCTCCTGCCTTTCTGGAGACGCTTGTGCGGGGGGACAGGTCGAGCGAAGGGTGGACGAACAAAAAGGATGAGAGGAGAAGAGGACGTAGAAGGAGGAAGGCGGTGCAGGAAGGGAAGAGGAGGAGGAATGGGATGCAGGAGACAGGAGGAATCATTTTGTATCATGAGGGGAACGCAGGGAGGAGGAGGAGGAGGAGGAGGAGGAGGAGGAGGAGGAGGAAAAGCGGGAGGAGAGGGAGGAGAGGGAGGTGTAGGGAGGTGTAGGGAGGTGCAGGGAGGAGGAATCGGAGAAGGGGCAATGAGACGATTGAGGGAAATTCAGAGGGAAAAGGTAAGGCGGGTGATGTTGAGGATGCATGGAGGAATTGGATGAAGGGAGGGGAGGGGAGGGGGAAGGGAGGAGGGGAGAGGGAGGGGGAGACGGGGTCGGCCTTTCGGACGCCGGTTGGCGACGCCGTGTCGTGCTCTCTCGTCAGAGTAGCGCGTGCATGATTCACAAGGGCTCCCTCGAGGGCGCGAAGTTATTCGCGCTTCGCGGTCCTCGTTCCTTCTCCCCCTCCTCCTCGTCCTCCTATTCTCCCTTTGGGAGGGCGGCGCGAGAGCGCGAAGTTATTCGCGCTTCGCGCAGCGCGAAGCGCGAAGTTGGGAGCCCTTGGAATCACGAGTGCAGTTGTGCACAAAAGCGCTCAAGTCACTTGGAATGGGAGGAAAGAGGTGGGGATAGGGGGCCACAGCGAGAACAGGCCAGCGGGAACAGAGTAAGAGAAGCTGAAAGAGGATGAGCAGAAATGGGAGTTGGAGCAGGAGGAGCAGCACCAACGGGGGTACCCGTTGAAGGATCAGCAACGGGAGGACGTGTGGTATACAAATATAATGGCGCACCGGGTCCGGGGGCCCGGGGCCGCGACCACGACCGCAAATGTGTGTGCCCAGGCTCTTGGGGCGTCCTGAGGCCCTCAAAACGCCCCGGGAACGCGCCAAGAGAACCCGAAGACGCCCAAGACTGACCCAAGACACCCAAAGGCCGCTCCAAGATGCTCAAGATGGCCCCCAAGACACCTCCAAAGGCCTCGCAGACGCTCTAAGAAGCCCCCGAGAGGCCCCCCAGGACGCCCCCAAGAGGCACAAATACCCACATTCCCTTCGCAAAACGTACATTTTTAGCATATTGATTGTTTTCGCTGTCGTACCGTTCTTGACGACATCAGAGGTCCCCAAGAGCCCCAAGACGGCCCAAGAGGCGTCCCCGAGGGCCCCAAGACGGCCCAAAAGAGCCGCAGGACGGCCCAAGAGGCGCCCAAGACGGCCCAAACGGGCCCCCAAAGGCGCCCAAGAGAAGCCCAAGATTGGGAAATACAACCGACAATTCGAGCTTTCCGCCAAAAGAGGCGCCTGGGAGGCCCCAAGAGGCCCCGAAGAAGCCCCAAGAGGCCTCCAAGAGGCCACCCAGACGCCGCAAGAAGGCCCCACGAGGACCCCCGAGAGAGCCCTGAGAGCCAAAAACTGCTTATTTACCATCGATGTTCAAAGGATTTTGGTCATCTCGCCTTCTCGGGTTCCCGACGTTCGAAAACAGCCAAAGAGGCCTCCAAGATCGCCCCAAGGAAGCCCGCGAAGCCCCCAAGAGGACGCCAGGACTACCCAAGAGGGTCCCAAAACGGCCCAGGAGGCGCCCAGCACGCCCAGGAGGACCCCAAAACGGCCCCACGAGGGACTCCAGAACGGAAGCCCGAACCGACCATTCGAGCTTTCTGCCCCAAGAAGCCCCGAAGAAACCCGGAAGAGGCCCCCGAGACGCCACCAGAAGGCTCCAAGAAGACTCCCAACTGAGCCCCGAGAGCCCAAATTCGTTAATTTTCTATGTGCTTTTTGAAGGTCTAAATTGCCCCAGGGAGCCCTGAGACGGCAATCCCGGCGGCCCCAGACGGTCTCGAGAACCCCCAAGACACTTTCCAGGGGTCTCTTGCGACGCACGATGCGTTTCAAATTGCCCCAGAGGCCCCCAAGACGCCCCAAGAGGCCTGTAAGATGCCGCCCAAGAGCGCCCCGAGGGTGTAAAATTGTTCATTTTCATTGTTTTTGTTCTCAATTGCATTCGCTGTTCCGCGTTTCTGGCGCTAAAGCTCCGCCCAAGAGGCTCCCAAAACCGCTCCAAGAGACTGCCCAAGAGGGCCCCAAGGCGGCCCAAGAGAGCCCCGAGACGGCCCCAGAGCCGCCCAAGATGGAGCCCGGGAGGCCCCAAGAGGCCCCGAAGAAGCCCCAAGAGGCCTCCAAGAGGCCACCCAGACGCCGCAAGAAGGCCCCACGAGGACCCCCAAGAGAGCCCTGAGAGCCAAAAACTGTTTATCTACCGTAGATGTTCGAAGGATTTGGGTCATCTCGCCTTCTCGGGTTCCCGACACTCGAAAACAGCCCAAGAGGCCTCCAAGATCGCCCCAAGGAGGCCCGCGAAGCCCCCAAGAGGACGCCAGGACTACCCAAGAAGGCCCCAAAACGGCCCAGGAGGCGCCCAGCACGCCCAGGAGGACCCCAAAACGGCCCCACGAGGGACTCCAGAACGGAAGCCCGAACCGACCATTCGAGCTTTCTGCCCCAAGAAGCCCCGAAGAAACCCGGAAGAGGCCCCCGAGACGCCACCAGAAGGCTCCAAGAAGACTCCCAACAGAGCCCCGAGAGCCCAAATTCGTTGATTTTCTATGTGCTTTTTGAAGGTCTAAATTGCCCCAGGGAGCCCTGAGACGGCAATCCCGGCGGCCCCAGACGGTCATGAGAACCCCCAAGACACTTTCCAGGGGTCTCTTGCGACGCACGATGCGTTTCAAATTGCCCCAGAGGCCCCCAAGACGCCCCAAGAGGCCTGTAAGATGCCGCCCAAGAGCGCCCCGAGGGTGTAAAATCGTTAATGTTAATTGTTTGTGTTCTCAATGTTTTTCGCATTCGCTGTTTCGCGCTTCTGGCGCTAAAGCACTGCCCAAGAGGCTCCCAAAACCGCTCCAAGAGACTGCCCAAGAGGGCCCCAAGACGGCCCAAGAGAGCCCCGAGACGACCCCATAGCCGCCCAAGATGGCGCAAGAGGGTCCCAAGAAGGCCCCAAGAGGGTCCCAAGAGAGGGAACGCGAACTGAAAAATCAAGCTCTCCGCCCCAAGATGCCCGCAAGAGGCTCCAAGATGCCCCCAGGAAGCCCCCAAGAGGCCCAAAGAGGCCCCCAAGACGCCCCAAGAGGCCCCCAAGAAGCCCAAAAGAGGCTCCAAAATGCCCCAAGACGGCACCCACAAGGCTTCAAAACTCTGTCTAAGAGGCCCCCGAAGACATGCCAAGAAGGTCCCATGACGACTTCAAGAAGCAGTCCAGGATGCTCCGAGGAGGCCCCAAGAAGCTCGCTAGAACTTGAGCGCGCGCGAAGCGCGCGCGATGGTTTTAGTGGTATGGGTTTGCCCTAAATGCGAGGCAAAGCCTCATCAAGGAGCAGCGCGAGCTCACCTTGCAACGGGGGCCCCCTAACTGGACCTGCAGGAGTGGGACCCCGCAAAGCGGAGCCCATCCCCCGTCCCATCAGTGCCGCTGGCCAGTGACAAGGGATGGGCAGCTTAGCTGCCGAACGGCCACCCACTGGACCGCGCCTCCCCCACGGCTCGTTGCCGAGCCCGCCCACGCAGCCGCATCGGTGCGTCTCAGCACCAGAGGCCCGCAGGAATCTCGCTGGAACCGTCGCCAACGGCGATGCGGAGCAGCTCGATGTCCAGGCCGTCCGCCAGCTAAAGAAGGCTGGCCCGAAGTCCTGGATGCCCTCCGCGTTCTCAGGGACGAGCGCCACCATGCCAGCAGCAAGGGCTGCTGGCTCTGCGATCACCTTCCTCCGCCTCCTCCGCCACCTCCGCCACCTCCCCTCCTTCACGGCCTGGCGCTTGACGGCGTCGTCCGCCCAAGGTGCTGCAGAGCTCCTGCAGCCTGCCCGCCACGCTCGCGCTCGCCACGGCGCCCGACCTGCCACTGCTCTCGACCCCTTGGCGCCCCGACGGTGTGGATGCCCGTCGACTCGAGGCCGGCCGTGCGTTCCTCGAACGAGTCGCTCGTGCCGCCGCCGCACGGATCGGAACACGCGCGGCTGCGCTTGGTGCCCGGGCCTGCCTGAGTCAGGCCGGCCCCGCCTCGCGCAGCGTGGGGAGCCCCCGTCCGCGCAGGCCCCGCGCCGGTCGCACGGCAGCAGGCGGACCACGGCCGGGCCCGCACGCCGTACGGGCGCGGGCCGACGCGTACAGAGGAGGCCCATGCCAAGAAATGCCTTGCTTGCCTCCAGGGTGCCCCGGGGTTCTTGGGTTTCGATCGTTTTGCCGTGGGAAGCGTGACGCTCCCACGCCAAGAATTCATGGAGGTCCTGAGGTCTCAGGGTTGGGTGTCTCGTGGAAGGTTTCTTGTGGATTGGCCTCCACTGGATGGCAGTTGCCCCGAGCGAGGTTCGTGCATACTTGGTCTCCGCGGCGGTTGAGGAGAAAGAGAAGGAGGAGGAGCAGATCCCCCCTCTGAGCCGGATTGAAAACCGTATCGGAGCTGTCATGGGCACTCTCGGGGGTTTCTGGAGACCCTGGTTGGACTAGTTTGGCCTCTCTTTGGCTCCGAGGCCCTCGTGGCACCATCTTGCACCACGAGACACAACATACATAAAGCGTGAGGACAATGTTCGGGTATGTAGAATGTCGGCTTTCCCGCTTGGCCTCCTGGCCTTGCTGTGATGCGTTGGATATAGATTGGGGCATCGTGTGGCGCATCTCGGGGTCTTCTTCGGGGCTGCGGCATCTCATGAGGTAGCACTTCGGGGTGCTAAAAGTTTTGGACCACAGGCGGAGAACTGCCAGGCTGATCCCGAGTGCCGCCGACAACCGACGAGGACGCAGGCGCGCCTCGACGCTGATTCACGAGCCTTCGTGACCCCCCTCGGATGGTCAACCAGCGGAGCATGAGCGACCGCGTTGGACAAGGAAGCACAGGGCCGTACCGCATCAGAGCGAGAGCGAATACACTGAGACCTCGTTTTGAGAAGGGCATGACAACGGCAAGGAAGAAGACCATCTTGACAGCCCGAAGTGTCCGAGAGCGGAGTGGTTCACGTGTTAGCGTTCCAGGGTGGAGTGATTTCTGGTCTTATTTAATCGCTTCGCTCATTCCGCCGGCCCGTATTGTGCCATCGCAGGCGTTTGCTTGCGCGTTCGTGGCCTCTTGGAGCCTCGGTGGGGCCGTTTGGGGCCTCTTGGCGCCTCTTTTTAGGCCTCTTGGAGAACTCGGGAGGCCTCCAGGGGGCCTCCTGAGCTCTCGTGACGGTCTCTTGGGGGGCTTTCGGCGGGCTCTTGGCGGTATTTGTTGGTCCTCTTGGGGCCTGGGGCCTGACGTTGTTGGTCCTCTTGGGGCCTCACGGGAGCTTATTGGGGCGTCTTGGGGGTGTCTTGGAGAGTCTCTTGGGGCCTCTTTCGGGGTCCTGGGCGCCTTCTGGGGCGGAGGGCTCGATTTTTCAGTTCTCGGTTCCCTTCTTGAGCCCCTCTTGGGCCCGTCTTGGGGCCTCTTGGTCCGCCTTGGGCAGCACTTGGGCCGTCTGGGGGGCGCTCTTGGGCCGCTCCGGGGCCGTCTTGGGAGCCTCGTGGGCCGTCTTGGAGCAGTCTTGAAGGCCTCTTGGGCCCTCTTGGAGCGTCCAGAAGCGAAAAGGCCAGAACGCAAAAAAACATAGAAAAAACCAATGACAATCAACGATTTTGGCAACTTGGGGCCCTCTTCGGAGGCCTCTTGGAAGGCCCTTGGAGCGTCTTGGAGGCCTCTTGGGCTGTCTTGGGGCCATCTGGGGCGTCTTCGGGCGATCTTTGGCCGTCTCGGCCTCTCTTGGACCGTCTAGAAAGCTTCTCGGGGCCCTCTTGGACCGATCTGGAGCCCTCTTGGACTCCGAAACAGAACTCCGGCATCTCTGACCCGACCTTGCCGGGGACTTGCCGGGACCTTGCCGGGGAATTTTTCGCCCGGGGACCCCCAGGGGCCGCCCCGCGCGCGCGAACTAGAAATACTGTTAACCAGGTACCGGAGATCTTAGCACGCCCTGGCCCGTTGGGTCGGCGAATTTTTGATGGGGCGGGGTGATTAGCAACCTTGCTATATATTTCATGTATTTGTGTAGCATATTGTTACGGGGAACGAGCCCATCGAACTCGGACCGCTGCCCGACCGAGGGCCCATCGCTAGGAATCTACGGGGGTTAGAAGGCCTTGCCCCTTGAGGTCAAAACTAGTCAGTGCCCCCTCGCGTACATGCGAGATTGGCGGTCTCGCGACCCTCCCCGGGCGGTCCTGCGGTTCAACCGTGGAGGGTCCCCAGGGGTGCGTCGGTCCGCCCAGGGAGCCTCGGAGGGGAGGTGCGGCAGACGCGGATCAGCGCGAGGAATCGGGCCGGACGAAGGAGGAGGAGGAGGAGGAGGAGGAGGAGGAGGAGGAGGAGGACGAGGAGGAGGAGGAGGAGGAGGAGGAGGAGGAGGAGAGGGGGGGGATTGGGAAAGGGGGGGTAAGAAATTTGCTGCATGCAGCTGGTTTCGGCCTCACAGAGGGGCCCATTCCTCGATACATGGCCGGGAAAATCAGCTACGTGAGCGGATTCTCAAACCCCCCCTTTGCTATCCCCCCCTTCCGCCCGACCCGAAGGAAGGGGTGGGGGTAGGAAGTTCACAGAAACCGTGCCAGGCAGCACTTGACAGTCTCCCACGCCTCTGCACGTCTGGGGGCGCGGTGGCGGATATCCACGGCGGGGTGATCATCGTGTTGGCACGATTTCTTGGGGGGGGTCTCACGATTTTCAAAGACAGGGCGAACGCTCTGAGGATCAGTTGGCAGGCCTGGCGTTCCGGAGTGAGTACGAGGCCAAGGATGATTGTTCCTTTCCATGCCTCCAAGGCTTCCCCCTTCTTCCCCACTCCGCGACTCTCCTCGTGTTCCTTCTTCTACTCGTTAACTTAGCACGTGCCAGTGTTCGGGGCTGGTTTTCAGTGGTTGCCCCTCGGCCTGACTCGCATCGGGTAGGCGTTTTGAGTTCTGGTTCGCGCGCGCAAGAGCTCAAATAGGAGAAATAGAGAGAAGGGAGGGAGAGATGGAGAATTCGAAGGAAGAGGAGGTGGAGGAGGAGGAGGAGGAGGAGGAGGAGGAGGAGGAGGAGTGGGGAGGCACAGGAATATACTTAGAATGAAGAAGAGGAGGAGGAGGAGGAGGAGGAAGAGTAGGAGGAGGGGGGGGAGGAGGAGGAGTGGAGAGGAGGAGGAGTGGGGAGGAGGAGGAGAAGAAAGGGGCAAGTGGTACTGATTGTGGCGATTGGTGGGCATGGGAGACCTCAATATCCCCTCACCTGGCAAGGTGTACGGTGCTTATGGAACACCGACGTTGAGCATGCCAGCATTCGGTGGTTCGACACTGAGCGGCAACCTCGCGCAGTATGGAGGAGCGGGGCAGGAGAGGGCAGAGGTGAGCAGCAGGACAGCCCAGCTGGACCCAGTTCCAGGCAGAGAAGGAGGGGGCCGGTGCTTCCCTCTTCCCATGGGGCCTTTTCTCTCCACGCCGTCTTTGAAAATGAGCGGGTGGATTCGGGTTTGCGCGGGCACGTCACCTGTCCTCGCAGCCGGCACTTGAGTTGGCTTGGACGCCCACGGTGAGTGTAGACCTGGGCCGGCACGGAAACGGAAAGAGCGCTTCAGAAACAGAAGCCGAAATTATTCACACCACCGTTCGTACTGGGAGCCTTGGCGTTGAGAGCTTGTGGCGTCACCCCTCGCTCTGCGGAGCCTTGGTGCTCAGAGATTCTTGCGTTGCCGCCCGTTCCTGAGCCTTGGCTGGGCCTTGGTGTCAGGAGCTTGTTACGTCACCGCTCTCTGCTGGGAGCCTTGGTCTTATCAGCTTGTATACGTCACCGTTCGCTCTGGGGAGCCTTGGGGTGAAGAGCTTTTTGCGTTGGCGTCTCTGGGCCGTCGTGGGAGTTCTATTGGGGCCCTTTTGGAGCCCTTTTGGAGGCCTCTTGGGAACCTCTTGGGGGCCTCTTGGGGCTTCTTGGGGGACTTTAGGGGCCTCCTGCGAGCTTCTTGGGGCGAAAGGTTAGACTGTTCGGCTCGTGGTCCCCCTCTTGGGGCCGTCTTGGGGCCCTCTTGGGCCGTCTTGGGCGCTTCTTGGGCCGTCTTGGCGCCCTCTGGGGCCGTTTTGGGGGCCTCTTGGGAGCCTCTGGGGCCGTCTTGGGGCGGTCTTTGGGGCCTCGTGGACCGAAAAGCCGTGTATGCTAAACATGTATTTTTTCGAATGGGAAATCCATGATTTTGGCCTCCTGGTGGTCTCGTGGGACGCCTCTTGGGGGCCTCTTGGGGCTTCTTGAGGGGCTCTTGGGGCCTCTTGGGAGCGTCTCGGGGCGAAAGGCTAGACTTTTCGGTTCGTGGTCCCCCTCTTGGGGCCGTCTTGGGGCCCTCTGGGGCCGTCTTGGGCGCCTCTTGGGCCGTCTGGGGGCCTTTTGGAGCCGTTGTGGGGGCCTCTTGGGAGCCTCTTGGGCCGTCTTGGGGCGGTCTTGGGGGCCTCTTGGGCCGTCGTCAACGCCGTGAAAGCCGGGAAGCCGTAGATGCTAAGAATGCACGTCTTCCTATGGAAAATGAATGATGTTGGCCTCTGGGGGCCCTCTTGGCACGCCCCCTGGGCGCCTCTTGGGGGCCTCTTGGGGGTCTCTTGGGCCGTCTTGGGCGGTCTTGGGCTCTCTTGGAGCGCTCTTGGGCCGTTTTGGGGGGAACCTGAAAAACATGCAAAAACACTACGGAAAATCCGAAAACGGCCATTCACATCCCGGCGCCCCCGCCTCGCCCCTCCCCTGGACCCCTCCCTTAAGGGATTCGGTCCACACTAGAACGTCATCACTCGTACCTCGCTCTTTCCGTTATTCCAAGAGGCTCGCCAGCGAGTCGATTTCTTAGGGTTCGGGCATGTATCGACGGTCCACCAGCTGTGCGAGCCACATGACAATCGCCCGTACCTTGGATTCTGAGGGCTGGAGGTTCTGTCGAGAAGCCAAGGGGAGGTGGAGCATGGTATCGTCTAGGGCATGCTTTTCCTGTGATGCCAATCGCCTTGTGTTTCCCCTCGCCTCCCTTCCCTCGGGAAGAGTAGCGAAGGAGTGGCGGGGCCATGGCTTATCCTTTTCCCCTTTGTACCCATAGACCTCCATGTATGAGAGAGCGTGATCCACCGCCGCTTTACTGTGGAAAATTCTCCCCCTCTTCCTCCGGAACCTGGGGTTCCCCCCCCCCGGAAATCCCCCCACCCTGCTGGACCCCCCCCCTCCCCTCCCCCAGCAAAACCCCCCCCCTCCCCCCGGACAGCTGAGAACGCCCCCCAGACTGGCCCAAGACCATACAACATTGCGTGTGGGGCGCTCTGGCGTTTCCCGAGACGCCACCAGATGGTCTGACGATGCGCCAGCGACCCCCACGAGGCTCCCAAGAGACCTCCAAGGAGCCCCCCCAAGGGGCCCCAGGAGGCAAAAACCCGCGCCCCTCCTTCCGGAAAAAACAGGTTCGCTTTTCCAGTCTCGACAACCTACAAGACGGTCCAAGAGGCGCCCAAGGAGGCTCCAAGACTTCTTACGAGGCCCCAAACACGGTCCAAGAGGGCCCCAAGACAGTCCAAGGGAGCCCCAAGAGGGCCTCAAGAGAGTGCCAAAACGAGTCGTGGAGCACGGTTGCCATTTGGGCTCAAGGCGTTTTTTGGCCCAGATTGCGAGGTAGGCATTCTGCGCTACTACACAGCAGACCCGAAAGGATGGCGGGGCTCGCGGGCGCCCGTCTCCCGGCCGTCAGGCCAGCAGCAGCTTGGGCAGAGGCATCCAGCGTGGTGCCTGCGCCGAGGCAGCCCTCGGCTCCCAGGACGACCCGCGGGCACCCCGGCGCGGGCAGGTGGCTCCATCACTCCGTGCCGCGCCAGCCGCCTAGCGGCCCCCCCGCCGGCAGGATCCGTAGGCCCCCGGGGATTCCTTGTCCCGAGCCTTCGGCTTCATCGACTCTCAGCCGCCTTCCAGGGGCGGAGGAGCTCTTCACGGGGATCTCCAAGCCTCGCACGGGCAACAGCACGTCTGGCTGTTACGCTGCGAACCGGTTCACGCCGCCCGAGCTGTTGCCCAGAACGGAGCTGGCCGGCAGTTCGGCAATGAGCGACCACACGAGCGACAGCGAATCGACCTCCGACCTCTTCGAGGATTCCCCGAAATCATCCAAGGCGGGCATGGGACTCAACCGGGCCAGCGCGAAGGCCCGCGAGGACGAGCGGCCCCCCAGTTTGCCGGGAATCGCCCGTCCCACGGGCAGGCCCGTCCGGCCAGAGGGCACGCCGTCCGACCTCGCCGGCCGCCCGAGGTCCCCGTGCCGCGCGGGCCCGAGCCAGCTCGGCAGTGAGCAGGCGGGGCGGCCCACGCGCCCGCACGCCCGTGCGCGGGCCCAAACGCTCGGCAGTGAGCCCGCGCCCGCCGCGTCCCACCCCGGCAGCGCCAGGAGGGCGCTGTCGGCGAGGTGCAGCAGGCGCCCGTGCGATTTGCTCTAAGGGGGCAGCCGAGGAGCAGCTCCGGGGGCGGCACGCGGGTGAGCGGGCGGGCAGAGTCCGAGGCCGCGGGCCGCGCCGCGGGCCAGCCGCAGACGACGACCGGCGGGGCGTTGTATAACCCGCGGGCCCGAGGTGGGCAGGGCCGGCTTTCGATGGCTTGGGAAATCGCGTGAGGCTCCGATAGCACAAAAGCAGTGGTCGCTCGAGATTTGTCACGCTGCCGAGAGCCATCTGAGTGGGCTGGCTTGTCAGGCCAGGCCCTCGCCTCCTCGTCGTGTTTATGATCCTCTAGCCCCCTAGCTTCGTTTTCTGCTTGGCTGTTGTCCGTTTTCTGCACGCTCCTCGTTTGTCGAGGGCGCCTGCGTCGAGTCACCGCCACCCTCGACCCTCGGAGCCGCCCATGGGGCCGAACATTGGTCCAATGTTTGGCCAAGTTGTTGGGCTAAGTACGTGTTCGGGTTGTCGTTTTTCCGCTAGCGCAGTTACTCTGCCTAGTTACACCTTAGGCGATGCTTAAGAAAACTTGAGTTTTCGGCCAGAGTCTCGATTATTCTTAACGTTTCAATGTAAATCCTAAGTTGTTTTAAGAATTGTTGGGTTTTTTATTCAAGATCTGAGACTATGAATTTCTTAACCCATGATTTCTTAAGCATTTCGAGCGGTGTAGCCGCCGACGCCAAAAAGTGTTCGGGTTGTCGTAGCGCGTCTGTTGCTCTGGTTCGTCGTCAGGAGCCTCGAGGCCCATGCCAGCACCACTTGGAGACGGACGCTGGGGTTGAGCCCTGGGCTCCGCGGCCGCGCAGGCCGTCGGGATTTTTTTTGCGAATCGCTCCGCGCGCACGCTCGGAACGGGGGCTGCAGGCGCCTGTCGGCGATCGAGGAGCCGGGGCCGAGGGCTTCCGCCTCCCAGGATTAAGTCAGGAGGAATACTCAAAGATAGTTTACAAAATAGTCAGGGGACGATGTTTCGACTATTGTTTTGCTACGTTTGAGTTTTGTTTGAATATGTCTTATCTCCCCTCCAAAATCCGCCTGTAGGGGGACACGACCGACTTAATACTGGGAGTCGAGCGCGGCCAGCGGCTGACGTTGGAGATCTCTGCTGGCACTCCTATCTTGCGGGCTGGCCGACGGGCGGGTTCGGGGCGACCCCCTCATAGGAGGTGGAGGGCGAAGAAGGAGGGGGGGTGGGGGGAGAGGAGGAGGCGCGGGGAAGGAGGAGCCGCACACAGGGCCGTGGCGGAGCCGCGTGTCCCTGGCAGTGAATTCAATATTTTCCTTTCTCGCGGACTCGCGAGCGCAGAGTTCCTCCCCGTCCTCACACCAGCTCGTGCTTGTCCACCCTGTATCCTGTGTTCCTCTGCCAGCACCCCGCGGAGACGGACGCTGGGGTTGAGCCCCGGCGCTTTTTTTCTGGGGGCCCAGTTGCAGGTCGACGGGCGCATGTCTCCAGCAGTGGGACCAAGACTCGGCCTTCTCGCGGACTCGCGAGCGCAGAGTTCCTCCCCGTCCTCACACCAGCTCGTGCTTGTCCACCCTGTATCCTGTGTTCCTCTGCCAGCACCCCGCGGAGACTCGGGCCTGACGAAAGGGGGGGATTGGGAAAGGGGGGGTTACCAAATTTGCTGCATGCAGCTAGTTTTGGCCTCACCGAGGGGCCCATTCCTCGATACATAGCCGCCTCCGGCGCCGGGAGGCGCCGGGAAAATCTGATTCTCAAACCCCCCCTTTGCTATCCCCCCCTTTCGCCCGACCCGAGAGACGGACGCTGGGGTCGAGCCCCGGCGTCTTTTTTCCTGGGGGCCCAGTTGCAGGTCGACGGGCCGCACTCCAGGCTCGCCCCTGCCCGCGCGCGCTTCGGGGAAGGACTCCTTCCCAGGAGGCGCAGGGCCCCGCCACGGGAGCGAGGTGCTCAGGAGGCCGCCACGGACGCTCAGCGGGCACCAGCAGGGATTCGAGTCGGGGATCGCTTACAGAATTGACCTACCCCAAGCATGAACTGTTCGTCGAAAATACGAGCGAAACGCGTCGAGGGGACGTTGATTCGGCCTTCTCGCGGATTCGGCCTTCTCTCGGATTCGCGAGCGCAGAGCTCCTCCCCGTCATCGCTCCGACCCTCGCCAGATCACGCCGCCGCTGCATCCCCTGCCCCTCCACCCTCCCGTCCTCTGCCGGCACCCCGCGGAAACAGACTCAGGGGTAGAGCCCTGGCTGCACGTCGAGGGGTCGTTCTCAAGGCTCGCGATTCTGGTCAAGCAGTGGCGAAACGTCCTGGCTCGTCTATAGCCCTACCAAACAATATTCTAAGAACCTTTTGAGATCTCCACGAAATGTTCTTAGAACATTTCTGGCCGGGACGGTCTTGTTTTAACACACTGGGTTAGTGTTCTAAGAACATTGTTTTTGTTCTCAGAACATTGTTGGGTTCCAAGAACGCTTCGTGGTATGACTACAGGAATGCTGGCACGGTCGGTCCCTGTTCAATCTTGGACGGCGAGCGCGGAAGCCGCCAAATCCCAAGGAAGCGTAGGAACCCGCCGCGAGAAGCAAGTGTGCAGAAAAGTAAGGAGGATAATAATTATGAGGACTCGTGCGCCGTTCCGGGGGGTTCCTGGGGCCCCCCTATGGCCCGCTGTGGGACCCGCTTGGCCCCGGAACAGGGAATTTGGAAGGCTGGGAACGCCGGAAATTGGAGGTTCTGGACGTCGCGAAGAGCACTGCTCGGGACGACCGACATGGGTACGGAAAGAATGGGTACAATGCCCAACGGCAGTTCCTGTTCATTTTGAACAGGACTCGCTGTCCGCGCCGCCGCGGCCTGTGTCTATTTGAGACAGAAGGCCGCCTGCCCAACAGCGGCCGCTGTTGGTTTGGGACAACACGTGCTGTCGGGCAGTGTGCAATTTTTTTCCGTATCCTTTTCGGGCGTCCAAAACTGCAGCTTTCCGCACATGGCAGAGGATTGCATCGGAATCTGACCCGGTGGCCTGCCGCTCCGTGCCTCGGGGTTGCGTGCCTCGGTGCACGGCGGCTGGCCGTTCCGACAGCGCCTCGGGCCGCTGGGCTCGCTGGGCGGCGAGCAAGCAAGGCGTCAGAGGCGACTACAGGGGCGAATAGAATAGGCCCAGGGGAGAGCAACACTCAGGAGGGCAGAAACACACAGACACAATTAATCGTCGATTCCCAGGAAAATATAAGAAACCATGAGAAGGTCGGGGGGGAAACAGAAACCCAGCAAAACATTCGAAAATATGGGGAATCCGTGGATTCGAGTCTATTTATTTGTGTGCCTGAGGACCCCTTCAAGTACACGTGTTCATGTGCGCCGATGAGTCAATGCACTCCTTCCGCACCACCGCTCTGCTGCTCGTCCTGCTCTCTAGCTTTGCTTGCACTGTCTGCCTCTCTTTCCGACTTGGATGTTGTCACCTGCAGCTGTTTGGCTCTAGGGAAACAGAAAAGGAACGAGCCTGCGGCGCGCGCGCGTGCGTCGGCCGGCGGGCCGGCCTCCTCCCTTCAGGATTACCCTATTGTTAACTAAGTGGCATTGTCCTTTCTTCCCATGCCATCAGCGAAGCCCACTGACCATGATATTTCAGCAGAACATCTCGCAGGAATTGCGAATATTCAGGCAACGGACTGGTTATCAGCCGAAACGACGGCACAGCCGTTCGTTAGCTTCGCAAGGCATGAGATCACAGGAAGGAACACTCATAAAAAAATAATAATATGGATATCGTTCCGAGCGTATTGATGATGTAGACGCATCTACGAGGCGACGTCATTCTCTCCGCTCCCCGAGAAGGCAAGAGTCAAAGGCTTCGCTTGATTTAACAGCAGGGGATTATCCTGTTGATTCGATGACAGTAGAAAGGGAACAAGCCCCGGGCGGGAGGTATGGCACAGCCAGAATTTCCGCCGGGGGGCCGTCTGATTTGGTGCGATTTCACCCGAGTTCCCAACCGTCGATTGACCTAGACCATGAGGTGGAGAAATTGTTGGAACGCATACCCAGAGAAACGCTATATGAAGCTAATTGTAACACTGAACAAGCTGCGCAATTTGTGATTCATGGTTTGGGGGAGGAAGTGGGCGAATTACAATCGGATAGGGACAGTTCGCATTCGATTGAGGGGAATGAAGAATACACACAATTTTCATACCTCGCCTGCCCATCGCATCATCATAGCCCCCATCCCTGATGGGTCTGACGGGCTCGCCCCAGGCGCAGACCTGTCTGAGAGCGAGACACTTGAGCATTCTTGATTTGGACGATGATTTTGGGGATGGAAGAAGCCCAGACCGAGGCAAGAGTTCGTCGGTTCAGCCGATGTCGAACTCGCCCGACGTCTCTCGCGCAGTCAGGCGTACAAGCGAGCCTGCAGGTACAATTCCATATACACATATAATAATAATAAAAAAACTGAGAATGAGGATGACAACCTAAATGCTCCCCCTTTGCTGGAAGGCTTTCATCGACCAGAATTCACATTTACGAGGTCTAGCAGGGACAGGGCGCCAGAGCTTGATGAGCTGGTGATCCAGGACGTAAGAAATGAGCTTGATTTCATTAATAAGGGTGTAAGGACAAGGGGACAGCATGCCCCTGCCTCCAGCAGGGGTCACAGGAAGGCCCCCAGGGTCGGACGCTCCAGTTCCAGAGGATTCAATGTCCGTGAGTCACTTCGGCGATCGTCAAAGAGGACCACCAGCAGTTTCTCGACGAGGGAGATTCGCTGGGATGCCGGATTCAGGCGCCCGCCGTATCGGGCGGAGAACCGGCGCCCGGGAAAAGCACACGAACCGGGGGGGGGGGGGCGTGTCTAGGCCTGCATGCTCACACTGTCCGAATGTATGTCCCAAGTGTAGCCGCGCATGGCTTCGCGGTGAATGCATCGGGTCGGGGAAGCACAGCTGTCGTCACATTAGAATGGAAAGAGAAACAGAGACAGGTTCGAGAACAATTGAGAGCTGCGAGTGCACATGTGCAGCAAATTATCCTGGAGGCACAAGTGGATAAGAGGGCCAGTGAGGAAGCCGAGCGCGCGCCAGCATAATCCGAGGCAGAGAGACAGGCAATGTCACAGAAGGTTTAGCAAGAGAGAATTGTCATTGTGGAAGATGCGCAGAGACGGACGCAGCAAGCAGAAGGTAGCGCAGCGGGAATTACGGACGCGGCTCAGCGGCGTCTTGCACAGGTGGAGAACGAGAAAAGAGAAATTCAACATATGGCCGGACAAATGTAGTCAGCTTCTCATCGACAGGCTGAGAAAGAAAAGCCGAAAACAGAGATGGCTGACGCTGCCAGGAGGGAAGGAGAGACAGAAGCCCGAGAGCAAGCAGCAAGTGACAATCAGGAGCTCCGCAACCAGCTCGAAGCTGCTAGATTCGAGGGTGGAGAAGCGAATCGGAAGCTCTGCGAGCCATTCGAGAAAATGAGCAGAAGGCACAAGCAATCAGAAGTGAGGACCAAAGGAACATGGCCGAGGCCTGGGGCCATCTGAAAGGGCAAGCAGATGAGCAAATGAAGCATCATGTCCTTGCCGCTCGCGCAGTAAGTGAAGAGAACAGAAGGCTAAGATCTGACCTGGAACAGCATCGGATGGACCGGGGGTCGCGGGACAAAGCTCGGGCAGCCGGGCAACCCGCCGCGCAAGTTTTGACGCTGGCTGCGTTTGCGCTTAGGCTTCGCCGGCAGGCGCGGGCCCAACTGAGAGGTTTGGATCGACGCCGGCACAGCCGATGCATGTTGAACCACCTCCGCGCCCGACTACTGCTCGCCCTGCTCGCGGGACGATGGCGAGCAGGCTCAGACACCAATGGGCAACGCAGGTCATCGCGGTCACGTTGGTTTGGAACCTTTCGTCGAGATATGCACAGGGCGTTCGCAGCCCGCGCGCGGGGGCCCCCCGGGCATGATTTCCAAAAGGCGCGCGGAGTGCCTGGAACAAAGAGTTCGGGCGACAGGGCGATCTCGAGAAAGGGGGGGGGCCGTTGGGCGCGCGCAATTCTCCCCGCGCCAATGGCGACCCTGATGAGACGGCAACGGGCCGCTTGGATGCGCCGAAAGACGGTGGTCAGAGCGCGAGTTACCTACCCCGCTTTCGCTTCCACGCAAAACCAAGTCATACCACGCACCTTCTCGTCAAGCGGCCTAGCCAGTGCAGGCCGTAGTTTGGCGTCGCTTGGTACATCTTGGAAGCGAGGGTGGTCAAAAGCGAGGTATGTCTGCTTGCCCCCATAGGTCGGTCGGAACGAAAAGTCAGCAATCTCGCCGATCCGATGGGCATGCCGATATTGAAATCGAGCAGATCAGATTTTGATCAAATGCCTCTATTGACAGCTCCGCCCGCGCCCGCGCATTCTCTCGCAAAGTCGCATTTCAGTCCGGGGCCAGCTGATGAAGTTTCTCGATGCTAATGCAGGTTCGGCGCAAGAGTACGTTAGGGGGAGCCCTGTGAATGTCCCATTCAACGCTACAATTCCAGGCCCCCCCCCCCCGACGACTTCGATTTGCCCGGTCGCCTTCGATCCGCCATCGGCCCAGCCGCAACTGGAGAAGGAGGCGGGGAACCGGGCGGGCGCGACGACGACCAGAGAGATGATCGCAGCATAGCGCCCAGTACCCGCATGATTGTCGCCATACAATTTGACGAGACGGGCAAGCCAAAGCCACCCAAGGGCCCACCTGGGGGGCCTGGTGGCGGAGGCGATCCAGACGGAGATGGCGGCGGGGGGCCGAATGGTCGCAATGACCCAACTACGCAACCGTTCAATACCAGCCAAAGTGATGCGAATTGGAGAAGTTTTGGGAATAATCAATAGACATCCCGAGTGCCCAGGCACGACGTGAATGGAAACATCATTGCATTAGAGCAGTTGCTGGGTCATGGCATGATGTCAAGGCGGCACAAACGTGGGTTACTGAAGCAATGGGGCCCAAGGTGCCGAAGGAAAGACTTCGGGACTCCAGGGCGTCGATGCGCCTTGATATGGTGATCGCGACAAATTTGGTCGAAAAGTTCGCAAAGATGAGGCGCAATCGCAATCTGTCCGCGCAGCGCACTTTTTTCCCTTTCGCAAATCAACCGCATGGGGCATTCATGTCAGATAGAGTTGCGTCTTCTTACGGGCCGAGAAATGAGTCGCGCCATATGCGCTTGGTGATCTGTCAGGTCGGAAACGGACAACATTGGATATGTCGCGACATGTTTATGATAACGATTGACCGACAGAAGCCCAGTCAGGATTTATACCATTTCTACCGTGACTGGATGGAGCGCCATCGAGACTTGCATGGCGCCAGGGAACCGTCGAACGACATGCAAGTTTCAACGCGTGCGCATTTCTACGAACGCATTAAACAGGTTCCGAGGCCTGAGTACGCAATGCACTGGCATGAGTTGTCGACAGATCCTCCAGGTACAGGAATGCGCTCTTAGCAGTGGCTGTTGCACCAGGTCGAGTCGCTCGTGATGCGCGCTGGAAAAAAGTGGGCAGTATCTGAGGATGAATCGACCCTCAATTCTAGAAACAGGCAGGCTCGCCTTGCAGGTGGAATGAATGAGGGTGGCGGCGGTGGGCGACGGGCCTCCGCCACGGCGGCGACAGCGCACAGATTGGGAATGCCGACGGACAGGAGGGCAAGCGGACGGTTTCATGGTCCGAGACGACCTGCAAATTTGTGAAGCAAGGCAAGAAATGCCCCGAAGCGGGGCAAGGTTGCCCCCATTGTCACAGGATGCCTAAGACACCGGCCGCACCGGCTCATCCGGAAACGGGCGGCGATCAAAGGGCAGCCCGCGGAAAGAAGAACCGCAGAGGTAGGGGCGGGAGATCTGGCAACAGAGGTCCAAAAGGAAAGGACAGACCTCGCTCCTCGACCCCGTCGAATAAATTTGGCAACTCGAATGCGACGCAGTCGTGGACGAGAAGTCAATCGGAGACCTCGCGGGAACGGCAGAGCAATATGGTGTGTTATGCATACTCGCGTGACCCACGTAATTGTGAGGGCCCTCAGAGCGGGTGCGTCAAGCAGCACAGCGGCTTGTCTGAGCCCGAGATGATCAAACGGGACAGATACGAAGAAGCGCAGCTCAAGGCTGGTAAGTCCTCGGGCTACCAGAGAACCACCAGGCAAGCTGACTCTGCCGCTGCAAATGCTACCGATGCGGTACCAGGAGATACCTTAAGAAGCCGGGAGTCGAGTAAAGGTCGTGGCAATCATAAAAATAAAGGCAAAGGAAAAGGGACAAATAAACCGTGTGGCAAGGACTGTTGGTTTGCGAAGAACACGCCAAATCATGGGTGAAGATGGCAGCGCACTGGCGCGTTATGGGCCGGTGCCAAGATGATCCTCACGTCTTTTTCATGCTGATGCTTGTTCACATCGTAGATAGGTTTGCACGACGCCCGTATCGGCTTAGCCGACAGGGGAGGTGCAGGCGTAGGCCCCCTGGCACAGCCAGCCGAGCCCTTCTCGCGCGCCTTGCTCCGTTGGCTACGGGATCCCGTGGCCTCCAGCATATTTCAAACGATCATCCGCAGATGGCTGAATCACACAGTGCGCATCCGATAGATTTTCGCAACTTGCCAGAGGAAGCCGTTCCCGCTTCCGAGACACAACAGGAACGCAAGGAGAAGTTGACGAGATTTTTGTCGCTATCCTCGTTCAAGTGCATCACATTGTTTAGGGCGAGCCCCAAGTGAAAAGTTGCGCCAGGCCCGCGCAAGCGGGTCGACGCGGCCTTAGTGTCCAGTTCCGCCCCTCGACTCGTGAACCCACCGTCACTCGAAGGAAGGTACGTCGCCGCGGCCCAGAAGAGCTGCCTTCGGGCATTGACGATGGATGGGAATTTCCAAAACACGAATACCGACGAATGCCCACTGAATGGGAAGCATTTGTGAGGGATGCTCAGCTTAGGGCATCCGGTTTAGCCGATGAATTTTGGCATCTTCGGCTAGAGCCCAAGGGAAAAGGAAGATGTAGTCCCAGGTGGGTCAGCCGCCGCGGGGTGTAGAGAAATCATAGGTGCACCTCGGAATACTTATGTTCATAGTCGATACTGGCTGTGGACACGACCTTATTGCTGAAAGGTTCATTCGGGCAGCAGTCGCAATGGGCATGGTGAAACGACTTGAAGATGCAATGGTCTTAAATATTGCCGGAGGTTCTTCGCGGGCCCTCGGTTTAGTTTGCGTTGCATGCCCTAATTTCAGGGACAGGAACTTCGAAGCATTGGTCATGCCGGAAACGCCGGCAGTGATCTCAGTAGGAGAGCGGTGCATGGATCGCCGCTTTAGTTTCATCTGGCCAGCCGGCCAGCGACTTTATTTACTTCTGCCCAACGGTCACAGAGTAGACCTGATCATTGAAGGCAAGATGCCATGCTTGACCACGTCTGGCAGAGAGGCGTTGGGTCATTGGATGCGCGCGGTCGCCGCCGGGAAGCCCGCGGCTCCCGAGCGGTGGTGTTGCGCGACGTCAGGCGCCAAGACATTTCTGGGCGATGTGGAATTTGTGGGAGGTCCTCTGCCCCACTCAATTCCGAGTCGCGCAACAATAGAATTGCGCACACATGGGACGATTGGCACCCATGGCTACGCGGATGGCAGCCCAGCTATAGCAGAGTGCCCGCTTCCATCCGACCCAGACTCCATGGATACCGCCACCTATTTCTACTACTCGCCTCAGACTGCTCATGAGTACGGTTGGAGCAGGACGCCTTCCGGCGCCATGAGCTTCTGCTCCCAATCGCGACTCAGTCGTCGGTTGCGCTACGCCGCGCCACGGTTTAGCCGACGTTTGTCGCGCGGGGTTTCGGGAGTTTTGCCTTACGACATGGATCGCGGACTAGTCTCTATTACGGTAGCCGCAGTACCGGCCAAAACGAGGATGCAGGTGAGGTCTCGGGTGGTGTTGACTTTGTTGACACCGACGTACCATCTGATCTTGATCCAGACGATGCTGAGGTTGAGGTTCCGGTCTCAGCGACTCAGCGATTTAAAACGAGCGCAGCCTCCCTCTCGCACCTACTAACTCACTCTCCAAAGAACCCTTTTTGCTCGGTAAGTAGCTGGGCAAAGGCTACCAGACGCCAGCAAAGAAAGGCGCGCAATAAATGGCAGAGGGTGCCTAGACCATGCGCGAATCCCACAACATTCGGACACCTGACCACCGTGGATCATTGGCTTGCGATGGATGACCTATCGCGGGGCCCCCACGACGAGACCACGTGCGTGACTTCCCGCGACCGGGTAACAGATTTCTTGGCAGCGCAGGGCGTGCGCGACAAATTTGCGGTACAATTGTGTGTAAGTTTTTGATTAATTCCAAAGCCCTAGGAGAGAAGTTATGTTATTGTTTCACAGGCGGTGCAAGGGAACTTGCACGCGCGTGCGTTGAATTAAAGATTGCACATGATCCTGCCATCCCTGGTAATAAGAAGCTTATGGCTGTTGCTGAACGGACCAATAGAATTGTTCAGATGGGGGCTCGAGCCCTGCTGATGCAGGCTGGCCTTCCCCCACCTTTTTGGGCGCATGCCGTCCGATACTTCGGTCACGACGCGAGGGCCCCTGACGAAGGTGAAATGTCATGGAAGCGCAGATTCGGACGCGAGTTCGCAGCGCCGCCCCGTCCGTTTGGATCTCTCGCTCGCTTCATGCCCACCCCCCCCACCCCCCCGAATTTCGGTTCCGGATCGCCGAAGCAGGCGGGGCGATGGTCACGGGGATCTACCTCGGATATGCACATCGAGCGGTTGGCATGGTAGGACCTGAAAGCTACGCGTCACAGTTGAGACAGCTTGACGGATTTAATATGGACACAGGGCGGACGCCAGCAGGCAAGCGCGCGATAATCGAAAAGTCCGATCAAGTCTATAGAAATATTTCAGACGGTACATCACCTGATCAAGAGCCTAAGTGACCTATGCGCGAAGCGTGCGAGATAGCGCGGACGACGCTACAGGCGTCGTCATTCCCCCTTTTCACGGTCTCTCTGACGTCTCAGCCGGCCAAGGGGCCCGACTAGGGACTAGGTTCACAGACGGCGCGGCCGTTCAGTGACCGGGATCCTGGCGAACCTATGCCACCGCCCCCGGTACGCGGCGAGGGCGCAACACCAGCGAACGACGATGATGAATCAGAAACGATGGTCCGGGGGGAGTCGCAGTGGGCGACGTGCTTGCGGTGCCAGATGGGCGGGATCCTCAGCGAGACTCGAGACCAGATGATGATTCGAAACAAAAGCTCGGCCTCGCTCATATAGAGTGCAGATTGGCACGTCCGCCTAATTTCTCGATGGCCCAGCCGTGATCGAGAGTTCCTGGACCCTGATAATTTCTCGCCTGAACCACACTGAATTTAGACACCATGGAAAATTACGAAGATCGGCGTAATGTTGTTGGGCTCGGCAAGGCTGAGCTTACCGAGAAATTGCTTCTGAAAGGTAGACGGAAAACATGCATTCGAGTCGTGTTGTATTACGATCCAGATTATGCACCTGTGATAATGATCGTAACTGCTGCTGCCGTGGACAATTAGCTTTGGAAACGACCCAACAGCGATTTCCGAAACATCTGTCTTAACACCATATATGTATGGAAACATATTGAATTACCATAGAAGGCGCTTTTCGGCGACGTCTTAAAAACACTACCAGACAATTCGCAATCGCTTTTAAAAGCCATTGCCTGGTAAGGGCGGCGGCAGATTTTACATAGTATGTTAGCGTGCTAAGAGCTCGGCAACTGATGATCCTGGTAAGTGGGTGTCTTCATTGTCCACTCATCTGAGTTGGTGGCGCGCTCGCGTTGTTGAGTTCAGAGGTCGGGGCACTCGCAAAAATAGGTTTATCGCGCGATGTGTTCCCAACAAAACAGTCTGATTTGTTCGGGGAGCCACAGGCTCTTTCACGAGGAGGGGGGGGGGAGGATGAGGAGAGAGGGGGGGGGGGGACGATTCGGAGGAGGAGGGGGGGGATCAGGAAGGAAGAGGAGGAGGAGGAGGAAGAGGAAACAAAGGAGGAGGAAGAGGAGGGGGGGTGCGATGGCGCCGCCATCGCAGCTGCTTTGGTCCAAGCAGCATGCCCTGCTCTTCTTGTAGCAGGTGGATCGCGCGGCCCGTATGGGTGGCAAGCCCGTCGCCATCGTTCACTGCGCGCGTTGACGCAGCAGGAGTTTTTTTTTGTTTTTTGTTTTTTTTGTTTTTTTTGTTTTTGAAGTTGCTTGCTTTCAGTTCGCACGGGGAGTGTAGTATACGTAGAAGGAAGAGGAGGACGAGGAGAGAGGGGGAGAAGGGGGGAGGGGATGAGCAGTGAAGCCACATCGGCATACATCGGGTTGGCGTCGTTGTCAGTGTTGGCAGTTCTAGATGCACGTGCCGCCTCGTGTGCCAATGTGCGAAATAAGTTCTGGCAGGCAACCACTGGGCCACGCTCTGCGGAGTGTGCGCGAGCCTCGCCGAGCTGCAGAACCACCAAACTTATCTGGTCGCCTGTGGCGACGAGGACGGGTCTCAACTTCTCGAGCGCCACCTCTCCGTGATTTGTGACCTCTCGAGGTCCAGACAAGGCTCGTTGGGCCGACGTTCAAGATTTGAGAATTCGTGGCATTTGGCTCCCGCTCCGCCTCCCTGACCCAGCCAATAGCCTTCTCCAGCCTCCCCCTCCCCCGTTCCCCTTCAGTTGCTTTTGTGTGTTTGCCTGAGAGGCAACATCGTCCTCGAAGCGCTGGTCAATTCTTCAGCATGCGGTCCATCCGCGCCGCCCCCGGCGGCGGAGCCGTCCAGGGTCCAGTAGCAGTGATGTTGGGTCGCTCGCTGAGTCGATATTGTTTCAAAATGGATGGAGGCGGCTTCGGGGCTCGAGTTGGCGACCTTGCCGACATCATCCAGTGCCATATGCCAGCCAAGACCCAAGCATCAAGGCTTCGATCTCGGATCATCACGTCGTGCAGGCGTGAACCTTTCTCGCAGCTCAGCCGTGGCAACGAGATCTTCGATGCGAGAGTCGCCCCACCCCTGTTGCTGGCAATCTGTTCGCTCGAGGTCGGAGAGAGCGTGTGGAACAGGCTCTGGGCCCCTCCTGCCTCCTTTTCCCACTCGTCTTCTCCTCCTCTGCATCCTCCCGCTCATCACGTCGTCGCGTCGCCCTTGTCTTCCCCCCCGCCGTTGCCCGGGCAGGCTTTGCGACAACCTCGGCCGCTCCATCGCCGCAGCTGCGGACGCTCCAGTTCCTGTCGCAGCTGTTCCTGATACTGATGGTGGTGGCGGGCATGTCGAGGCGGCTCCGCCGCCACCCCAGGGCGGGGAAGCTGATGATGAGGTCATCGAGGATTCCAGTCGAGCTCTTTGGTTATATCCAATCCAGCCCGCCCCCAACCCCACGTAGAGAGTTGGGTTCAAAATCCAAATGGCATTGGGGTCCCAAGTGGGGCCCATGGGGAGTGCAGTCCTTGTTGGGTAGCTCCAGCTCCTGCAGGTTCGCTTGCCGGCGCAGTCTACCGCTCGTGCTGTCTATGAGCAGATGGGCCATGCTGCCCTGGTGAATGCACTGCTGGTACGCGACAATGAGCTCAGGCAGCTCCGAGTTGCCCGCGACACGACGGCAAGACAGTTGAAGGCCAGAACTAAACAGCTAGAGGGTAGAAAAAAAAAGCGATCAAAAAAGAGCAGGACGATAATACGTCATGGCAAATAATAAAAAAAACGTAGGGGTGTCAGGTTGACCGTTCAGGGGTCGATGTCTTTGGCTATGCGTCGAACGATGGCGTCTGCGTCGGGCAGTGGGATAGGCTTAGGCTTGTTGATCGACATCTCGAAAGATAGCGTTTACAGGGCAGAGCGGAGAGTTGCTGCTGCCTTGATTTTCTGGCTCCGCCTTCCGCGTCGCTCCGAGAGTTTGATGACAGTGGAGCGCCCTGGGCCCTAAACCAGTAGAGGGGGGGGGAAGCAGTCAAGGCGCGTGGGCTCACGCGCCAATGTCTTCCCCATCAGAAGGGTAGGGCGTCTTGCTAGATCGCGACTGTTCCACCGCAACGCAGCTGACCTCCTGGATGCAGAGAGAGCGCAGAGGGCGACGGAAGGCATTGGCTGCACGCAGCTCGCCGTGCACGCATTCTCCACTGACGCTACTAACAGCACCGTCCTTCACCAGAGTAAGTTGCAGACTTGCCTTGTAAAGTCGATGTACCTGTCAAACATTGAATGCAATGCTGAGGACGACCCAACTCTTAAGAGCTCGAGCTTGCGCAATGCAGTTTTCTCAGATGTCCAAAGGGTTTGCGGTGGAACGGCCCCTCACACATACAGTCTGATTCACAGGCAGTTCTCATGCACTGGTGGCCTTATATGGAATACGGAATGGGCAGCGGAAACTGGGGTTTCTATTGCGAAGTGGACATCTGGTCTGAAGAATAGGGATGCGCCAAACAAAAGTCATCGGGTCAGGAGAGGGAGGATATGAGGAGGGGAGGGGGAGTAGGGGAATTGAGGGTGAATGGCAGAGGGCAGAGGGTAGGTGGAGGTGTACGATGTCCGTATGTCCGTTACTGTTACTACACACGTATGCTATGCATACACCATATATACGTGTACATATATACTTAGTGCTGAAGGAGGGGTATATATATACATATACATTCAAAGAGAGTGAGAGAAAAATAAATCCTCGCAAGGAGGTCATCGATTCCAACTGCGCCAGGCTTAACGTATACGTCTACACCGCAGACGGCGGGCCTGACCAAAAGAAATACAAAAGGCTCATGGAGTGTGCCACAATGGACACGCTCACTACTATATTCATACCGATCGGGTGCCCAATGCACGCAGGGCAGCTGACGTCAAAAGGTGGGCTCGGATGCGTCGATGAATGGGTGAGCGGGCTGCCCCGGGACTGGCGCTTCTTCTCTGGGCTCGCGAAACTTATGCAGGTTTGGCGCGAGCTCGCCCGCCTCGTCTTCATCGCGCGGGGGGAGTTACGCGGATCCGAATTGGCCGTGCGCCGCGCGCGGAGGTTGCCACCTAAATGCATATCGGGCAGGCGGGGTAGCGTCTCAGGGGCATGCAGTTTTATGTTGAACTGTTCAGATCAGGCAACCAGTGTATTGAAACAAGTATTGGAGTCTTTGGCTAAGAAAGGGGGAGTTGCGGAAAATGATACGGACGGCGCTGGCAACAAGGACTGCTTTGCTGTGCCCCCCATCCTCATCCTCCGCCCCCCCGCCGCCCCCCCGCGCCCCGGGGCCTGTAGTCTTGGCTCGCACTGAACTGCGCAGTCCGAATTGTTTTGGGCGAGCCGGGCAGGACAGTGGCTTGGATTCGCTGAGGATCGAGGAGCAGAGAGCGCATCGGCTGCGCATGGGTAGGTGGAGAACGGACGTGTATAGGACCATTGGCGATTGCCTCTTCTGGTTTGCAGTGAAGGCGTTCGAGGTGACGGCCCGACCACTGACCCACCATCTTTTGTTCTTGCAGTCGCATCTGACCAGTGAGCAAGTGCATCAGGATGGGAACCACTTTGCACAGATGGTCAGAGGCAAAGCAGATGATATCTTCACAGAGTTCTGGCGCCCCGAGCTGCTAACGGAGCTTCGGGACTTAGTCGATGGCCTGCCGATGGAGAACGTGTCTGACAAGCCTGATTGCCGCAGCATTCGGGCTGAGGCAACCAGAGTCAAACTATCATGTGTATGCCAGTGTATTTTACTTTCTGGCTTCTGGTAGCCTGTCTGAAAACGATGGTGTTCGGTTCGGGCTTTGCGTTGGTCCCGGGGCCAAGGTTTCGGTAGTCAATCCGATGAATTTGAGGGCCCCCCCCCCCAGGGAGCTCGATTATGCGTGAAGCTGGTGTTCTACAACTCCACTGGGTATTTCAGGCGGGTGATTCATGAGCTCGCAAAGCCGATTTACCAATTCCTGTGGGTATGCCATTCCCCTCCACATGTCAGGTGCGACCGACGCATTCAATTCGCAGAATGCATATCAGAACTGAGCGGCGAGCATCTAGATATCAACATGCGGAAAATAGTTGTGTGTGTTTTTTTTTCCAGGGATGACATTGAGAGCATGAAAGAGGATGGAACAGCGACAAACAGTGTGTATGGTTTTGCTAAGGCAATGTCAATCATGGCATTAAGTGACGTTCAACAAAACGAAAGCTGGAACAGCTCCATCAAGAAGATCACTGCCAGAAACCCACGCGTAAAATTGCCATCACTTAGCGCCCGCATTGGGATGGCACGTGCTCTCAACCTATGTTCTGGGCAATCCAAACCTATACTTGGAGGCTTCGCCACTGCGACTGCCCTGGCCAGCTCCTTCGCAGAGCAACTTCCTTGGGAAGGTTAGGATGTCTGGTTGGAAACTGGGGCTCGCTGTTGCAAATGATGCGATGCTTGGTGTCACCGCGCACGTGGTGGCAAGCGGAAATGGTCCTCAATGCGGGAAAACGCTAGCTATATCCTATCAGAGTGTATCCAATGCGAGGACCTTGCCAATGAAGTTTTAACCAGTGCAGATCGATGGGGCGCACCAGGTCCTGCTCAGGTCCCAGAGGGCGATGTACTTCATGCGTGTTTAGCCAGTGTTGACCCAGACCTCAAGGAGCCCATCTGGAGAGATGGGTAGCAACATACAGCCTGATCATCAGTCGACGTGTTCCTGACTCGATTGACGTGTGCATGTCTGTTTTGGATGTCGATTCTGAACTTACGGATGGTTGCACGGTGTACTTCCTAGCAGACCACAATCGGACTATCAGGTGGGGCTTAAAGGGGCAGGCGTGCATTTTAGATGGAGAACGCACTGTTGTTGTAGAAGCCCCTTTTGAGCACTGCGCGTTATTGGATGAGCTCGGCAGCCTCTACCTCTTGTTTCAAGACAGTCCTGCTTCACGGCGCGCTGTGAAGACGCGCACTGTACTTTCCTGGACTGCGACGGCTGCAGGTTTCATCGGACGTTTAGCCCCTCGTGCAGATGACGCACGTGTAATCGATATGTCGGTGGCCGTGCCAAAGCTTAAACATAACAAAGGAGGGGCCAAGAAAAAGGGCCCAAAGAAGAAAAAACACTTGAAAAGCATGATCCCTTGGGAAGCGATGAGTCGGAGTCGGTCGAGGAAGCGGGCCCCGGGGAGGACGCAGTTGCCAAGTTGTATGCCGGCAAGGCATGGGGGAGGAAATGGGCGCAGTGCCCTCCTTTGTCGGGGCAGCCCCCCAGGTGGCTAGGAGGAGGAGAAGGCGAGGAGGAGGAGGAGGAGGAGGAGAGGAGGAGAAGGAGGCGGAGGAGGGGGAGGAAGAAGAGGGGGAGAAGAAGTCTTTGATATTCTAGAGGAGGAAAGGAGGATGAGGAGGACGAGGAGTGAGTAGCAGTGCTGATTCCCCCACTTGCGCCAGGATCTGGACGAGGTGGACGAGAACTTCGACGACGATGTTGCCGCGGGTGGTAAGGAAGGCCATGAACATGATATAGCAACGTGGGAGGACGGGATTTTGCACGGCCCTGATGGCCCCCCTGAAGATCATCATGTATTTGACCCAGAATTCCGGGAGGCCGCTTTGAACGAAGCTATTTTCGGGGTCGAGGTCCCAAAGGTCCCAGCGCACCAGCCAGAGGAAGAGCCTGAGGATCCAGATGCACCGCCTGGGGTCCCCGATGCAGTATCCAAGGTGATCTTTGATATGTGGGCTGACAACGTGCATCACAGCTTATCATGTCTGACGGATGCTCACAATGCTCGAAAGTCTAGGGAGGTGGGGCAACATGGCGATCTGTCTCTGGTTGTGCATTCCCCCTCGAACTCTACGGCAGGGCTTGACATGTGCATCGGGCATGTATCCTGGACAGACGTGGTCACCCGCAGTGGAAGGTTGCAATCGGGTTTAAGTGCGCATATGTGTGCGAAGCTGTGCGTGCCCCCCGGCAGTCGCATGAGCCGCACTGCGATAGCATGTGGACAGATGCGAATGCCATGAGCGAGTTGTGGGGGGTGTAGGTTAGGACCGTGATAAAACAGAAACCTTGAAGGCTTGTGTGGATCGACGAACAGGATAGGATGAAGTACTCCATCATGGGCAACCCTTCCAAGCCTCTGGGATCGGCACTGATCGCGCACCCAGCCATCGGCGTTTCCATGGAGAAAGTGCGCGCAAAGGAACGCCCTAACTTCCCAATTGATATAGTCAGGACTGCTTCTGTCAATTTGGCTTCGCCAGACATCCGAGGGCTCGGTTGGTTGAGGGCGTTGGGTTGGGGGTTTGGCCGTAGTGAAGTGTAGACTAAGTGTAGGGACTCGTTCGGGCCTTTCTGCCTGTGCCTTTTCTGTTGGAAGTTTAGCAGCTGCCGGATTTGGGAAAGACTTGTAGGATGCAGCGGCCCTATGTGGGGCTGCGACCGTCTGACGAAGTGCGGCATTTGCGACGATGATGGCGCAATCACAGCAGCGCGCATGTGCCCCTTGTGCACGCTGTCATGGCACTCGAAGTGTCTTGCGTTAGTGACGGATGAGTGGGCCCGTCTCGGCTATTTTGCATCCCAGAAGTATCAGTCGATTGTGAAGCCACGGAATGATTGTTTTGCTTTAGATGGGCACGTTGGCACCGCTTGCCCTTTGGAGCTCCCGGCACAACTTACGATATGTCCTGCCTGCCAGACATTGTTCCCAGGCAAACTGGAAGCCATGCTGCATAGCGCGTGTGAGTGAGCTAAGTCTCAAGCTGGCTGAGTGCCAGTTGGACATGCAGGTTCATGGAGCTGGCTGAGAGCTGGCCGCATGCGCAGAAAGTGATGGTGGGCGTGAGTATTGCCGTGCTTGCTGCCATGCCACCTCCCGCGGTCACGGGCGACAGTTTTTTTGCATGTCAGTGCAGTGTATGCCTGGTGTGCGGCATCCAGACATCAACACGTGGGTCGCAGGCCCATCTCAGAGTCCCAGCCGTACCCATAGTTTGGGAACCCCAGGGAGGTGGCGCGAGCAATTGTGCTTAAGCCAAACTTGCCACGGACATATATCAAGAGGTGGAGGGAGGAGTGGGTGAGGATAGGAGGAGTGAGGAGGAAGATGGGTGTCCAGTCGCTCTCCCGCTCATCACTGCCGCTGCACTCCTTGACGGCGAGGGCCGTCGTCCTTTCTCTGGGCGGTGTCCTACAACACCGCAGTTACAATGCCGTTTGCATGCTGCCCGCCTGCGATGCCCAGACTTTCTTGCATCATCTGGAGAGCCTCTGTAGGTCCAAGGAGTCCAAGGAGAGCTTAAAAGAAGCCCGAATGAGTTCCAAGAAATCCTCGAGGACCCAAGGTACCCAAGGTGGCCCCGAAAGACCTTCCAGAGCCTCCAGAGTCCAGAGCAACATGCTGCCGTATCTCCGCATCTCGCTGTGTCGATCTCACCGCGCACCCCTCGGCCCGCGTGCCCCCCCCCCCCCGAGAGCTTCATACCATGTATTGTGGAGCCAGTCGTTGAATCTGCACGGGGCCCTGTGCGTCCCTTAGGCGGCTTCCATGGGTTTTATCAAACAGTCTTGGAGGGCTTTGGGGGGCACGCATAGACACGAAAAGGTTTTAGAGCGGCAGCCCTATCCCGATGCGGATCTCATGGGCTCCTGAACCAGTCATGGGTAAGTCTCGGGACCGCCTGCGAAGCCCTTGGAGCGCCCCCATGGCCCCATGGCCCATGCAACCTTCGAGAGCCACCAGAAGCCAAGCGAGCCCCAATGGCCACATACACAAGGCTAACTATCTTGACATGTTTGCGCCACGTACTCGTTACACGACCCTGCCCCGGCAAAGGTTAGGCGCAGGCCACGACACGATGCGATCCCAAGATCCTAAGCTGCTCCTGGATTCTCTGTATACACACGCGCACGTCTAATGCTAGTAACGCAACACCAAGACACATCATAACCACATGCTAGACATCGTACACATATACTAGACATGCATTCCATTGTGAATTCCATGATGTTTTCAAACGTGCTTCCATTGCAAAACCAATTGCACCAACCTATATTCCAACACAGAAGTGCTTCAGAGAAATATTTCCGAGCTGCATTCGTTTTCAAGCAAAATTTCGGAGAAAAGAAAAACAGCTTTTCAGAAATAATTTTCTGAAAACTAATGATTTTCGGAAAATATGAAAATCTAGGATTTCGGAAAAAAATGAAAATTCCAGGGTTTCGGAACATATTTTTGAAAAACCAAGGATTTTCGGAAAATATTTACGAAAATCCGATATTTCCGGATTTTCTTATTGAAAATCCAATATTTCCAGAATTTTTGTTTGAAAATCCAACACTTCAGGAAAAAAATCGGAAATATATGTTCTCCCCATAGTAAGGATCTTAATATAGGTTTTGGTATTATGATTTCGTGTGTCTCAATAATGTGACTGTGATCGCAGGTGGTATGCACCATATTGTAGCACGCGCGACTAACGCGATAACGTTCACGACCACATTATACACCACATTCGCACCACACATCCTTCACTCACACTTCACAACACACCCGTAAACCATAGGCATTTGTGCTGCGCAGGGTGTGATTGCGATAGTGTTTGGCATGCGAGCGGGAACTGTTCAGATACCGCTACCATTCAATCTGCGCTCACACGTCATGTCTCGCCCCACGGGCGCGGTTAAGGGCATGGTGATAGAGGAGCGTAATGTGGCTGAGTATATGTCGGACGATCCAATGATTATGAGGACTTGCGAGGTGAAACGAGCGGGGGCCCGCGGGTTCCACGAGAATGACACTTTCTACTTCTGCTGCCGGAGCGACACATATGAGGGGCGGTTCCTGAAGGTCGTGGGGAAGGCTCGCTTCGCGAGGCAATCGACGTGCGCTGTCGGGGCCCTGAAGGACCTTGGGATGAAAGGTGCGACGCTGAGACGTGGAGGCGAGGATGGGAGGAGGAGGGACGAGGGTCGGACGGGAGGTCCCCCGAGGCCGAAGGATGAGGAGGAGGAGGAAGTGACGAGGAGGAGGAGGAGAAGGAGGAGGAGGAGGAGAAGGATGAGGATAACAATACGGATAAGGGTGGGCGAGGAAGAGATAAGGGCAGAAATGCCATCCTCTTTGAGCCCTGTTGATATGTAGTAGGCCTGATCAAACGTGTTGACTCCTACTGCCCAGGACTCTGCCATAAACCAGTTCCACCGCATGAGCGACCAGCAGATTGATCATCTTGCCAACGCAGTCCTTGCAAGTCTGGCGAGGTGAAGCTTTGGACAATCTACTTCAATAACGTTGAGGCCATCAAGCCTGAACGCATCATCCCGTGCAACGGTAAGAACCAGTGGGTCTCTTTCAACCTGTCGGAGGCTGCGATTGCCAACAAGGGTGCTGCAGATCTGTTCAAGAAGATGGCCCAAGCTGCAACATCACCAGATCCTTCTCCTGAGCCCTCCGAGCTCGTCGAGGCGGCCCCGGCCCCGTTCGCGCCGCCGGTGACGCGCCCTGTTGACTTGGACGGTGAGGAGTTATGCCCCAGTGCTAAGAGCGCCAAGAACAACAAGGCAGAGGAGGTACTAGGAGACGGAGGCGCTGCAGCTGGTAGCACCACAGAGCAGTCGGGCATGGAGCAGGACGCTTCTCTTTTCCTGTGTTACGTTTCTCTTCAGGTAAACAAACGGCATTCGGTTTGCGTGTTTTGGTTTCCTGGTCAAAAGCAACCTGTAAGAGTTGTTGAATCCCTGGGCAGTACTTGCGTGTTCACGAGCAATGGGAAACATAATCTCCAGGACAAGCCAGTTGTGGTGCCACCGTTGCCGCCGTCGTCGCAGCTGGAGGAGGAGCAGGCCCCATTGAGTCCAGCTGGTAGCTCTGCTTCTTCCATCGTCAACACTGCTGAGCTGGTTCGTGGGATGGATCTTACCAACCAGGGATTATTGTATGAGTTGATGGACTGGCCGACGCATTGCTTGGGCAGGCTGGAGGAGTACCAGCCAGGGACCACAACAGCTCTAGCGAACACTCTGAGGAAGACTACGCATTCGACCTGCTACTCTGGAATCGATACGCCAGGCGTTGCGCTCCACATGCTGGCGGCCCAACTCGAAGGTTCAACAGCCTGTGGAAACATCAAGCCGGAGCATATCCACGCGTGCGATATCCTGAAGGACTCGCGGAGCGAGCTCATCACTAGCCCGATGGAGCCTCAGTGTTTATTCAAGGATGTCGAGGATTGGTGGACCGACTCGATGAAGCGCTATCTCAACAAATGCGGGAAGATCGGCTTGAACGCTCTGATGCCGTACATCAGGATGCCTCACACTGTGCTTCGCAAGACGGCTTCATGCACGATGCACCAAAGTGGTTGCGGATGCCCCATGAATGATTCCACGATCCACGTGGCAGGCACGTCCTGCATCGATGATTCCCCCATCGGGGCCCATGGTGGCGCCGAGAATGGTAAGGCTACTCGAGCGTTCGCAGCATGGGCTACGCAGCGGAGGCGGCAGGAGGCGATCGTGATCATCCACGAGAACTCCCACCTCTTCGATCCACAAATATTGCATAAGGTGTTGGGGGACAAATACATCATCCTCTCCAAGATCACCTGCCCTACATCCCTGGGCTGGCCAGTAAGGCGCCGGCGTCGGTGGTCGGTACTTGTCCACCGCGAGTTCGCCATCTCGGTGACCTCGCGCCTCGCCCCAGTGATCAGCATGTTCCATCGCCCGATCCGCAGTACGTGGAGGGTCTTCATGGTCGCAGAGAAGGAGGAGCTGATCAGCGAGCTTCAGTGGGCATCGAACCGACCGTCGTCTTTGTGGCCTGAGTCGAAGGACATCGCTGAGGAGTTCCAAAGGGACATCGAGAACACAGACCACGCGGGAGTTTTCCTGCATTTTCGAGAGGCCCTGACTGCGACCGAGCTGAAGTGGCTGCAGCGCTACGAGGGAATGACCCACGGCACTGACTACGTCCACAAGCTGAACCAGAACCCTATGGCGGACCGTGGCATCTCATCTACGAGCACTGTGCTACACACGATCCTGAGGAACACCTCCATCGACTACTCGTCAGTGCATTGTCAGTGCATGGTAGGTGGCTGGCACCGACTGAGCTCCTCACGGCGCAAGGCATCCCGACGCCGACGCTCGTCCGCGCCCTCGAGGCGGTGCCGGGCCACCTTCGCCCTGCGGTCCCCTCGCAGTTTTTCAATGATAGGCGTCGGTATGATGTAAGCTTCACCAGCAGCTTCATGATCCCCCGGACGGCGCAAGGATCAGATCGTCAAGAATCAGGCGGGGAACGCCATGAACACAAACGTCGCTGGAGTGCACTGGATCTTCGCGCTCCTCTTCGTCGTGCGCTTGGAGACCCGCTTCGAGGACAATTCCCTGGCGGCCCTAAGCCGCATGACTTGAAGGTGGACCTGAGGGCGAACAATATCTACAATGAACAGTGAGTGGAGCAGGTTCTTTCTATTGCAGTTGGGACTCTTTTGGGTGCACGGCGCAAGGCTGTGCGGGATTTTGCTAGCAGTCGTTTGCCATTGACATGTAGTGGAATGTTGTCATTTTTTTGAGGTTCGGTATCCAGCTGTATGCAAATGCGATGTTTAAGTTCCCAGGATGTTCCGACCATCGCGTCACGAGTCATCGACTGTTTATCTTTCAGTTACTGCTTCTTCAGATGGAAGCTTGTGCTCTGAGGAGCATGGCGACGAGCTGCAGGCTAGCGGCTAGCGCCCTTCGTCGAGCGGGGCGGCCGAAGGGCAGGCAGGCAACAGCCTGTTGTGCCGCAGTTGAATGTTTCAGTGCATCAACGAGTTAAGTACCAGGGAGATGAGATCGGTTTGGTGAGCCAAGACCGAGGAATAGCAACTAACTGACCTCCATCCGTCCACTCCTACCACTACACTCCTCCCGTCCTCTGCTTTGCCCCTATCACCTTTGCCTACTCTTCCTCTTTATTGGGCTTCTCCCTCTTCCTTGAGATTAAGTTGGGGTTCTTGGGGTGCTAAGGATTCTTGGGGTGCCAATGCCTGGGATTCTTGGGGTGCCAGTGCTAGGCCGTTTGGAAGATGATCAGGGCTTTTGGTGGAAGACTTTCAAAGCGCACTTGCAATGGGCCCCCTAGTGAAATGTGTTCGTAAGGCGAGGTTCCTTCAAGGGGTCCCCTAGTGAAATGTTGTTCGAGGCTGGGGTGCGTAAGTTTAAACGTAGGATGGCCTTCAAGGGGCCCTGGCCACTTAACAAAGATGTACACTCGGTCGTGCTCATATCGAAATCGACGTTCGCTTCGAGGCCCCCAGGCTCTTGGATTCGACTTAGGGTCGGCGCGACCATGGCCATAGCCTATTTGGTGCGCAAGTCTTTGAGCGCACGAGTGCGATTGCTGAGGTGTTAAGCCTGAGGATCCGCGCCGCCTCAGCCTTGAGTGATACCATGGTGGAGGATCAGATGTTCGGGGAGAAGGCCTCTATCACGGAACGCTTTCCAGGATTATCGGGCCTTCGCTTACAGCAGTAAGTGTTTCGCCTGTATGCCGTTCAACAGAACGTCACCCTGAGGTTCTTCGCGGACGACGGCTCCAAGCTGCTCGACATGGACGAGCAGAACCGACGCGTTCAGTTGGCAGTTGAGGAAGAGTACACTCAACGGGTGTTGGATCACGGTAATGTGGTTGGGGTGCGTGGGGCTCCATGGGTTCGCTTGAACCCAAATGAAGGAGTTGGAGCACCTTACAGAATGATTACTTACGGGACCCTCACCCGCGCCATCTACAACGCGGCGGCCCGCAAGCCAGGATTTCTGTTTGAGCCTTTGGGTGAGATTCGGAGGAGGGGAAGATAGAGGGCAAGGGGTCAAGGAGGAGGAGGGAGAGAGGGAAGGGCGGAGGAAGGAGGGGAGAGGGGAGAGAAATGGGACAGGCAGCGAGGAGGGATCCGATTGGAAGAGAGGGGGGAGGGAGGAGAGATAGAGAGAGAGAGAGGGAGAGGTGGCCACATTTAAACGTCCCCAGATCACCCCGACGTGCGAGCGACTCTGGAGCAGGGGCTCGTCGGGGCCACTGTGTTTCACAAGCGCATCCCTTGCGACGTGGTGTCGTGGCTGAGGGGCTGGCACAATTCTTTCCACAACGGCTCTTCGTTCACGATCAACCAACTGCTGGATCTCATTGATGCCCTGGCCTCGGATTGGAAGGCGAAGATGTTGAAGGATGGCATGTCATCTACTGACCCAACGATCCGATCGAAATGCTGGAAATGGATATGCGAGCAGGGCCACGACGGCAAACTTGGATGCATGCAGGTCTTCGAGAAGGGCAGGTCGCTCACCAGCTCCCTGAAGAAGCGCGACATGTTCGACATCCTCAAGCTTACGTTGGGTGAGCTGTGCGACTTCAAGGATGGCGGCATCAAGAACGTAGACATCGTTTGCAACATGCGCGAGCTGAACGTCATGCTGGACAAGTATCTCCTGTCCGCGATCGCGGACGCTGACCTGAGGATCATATTCCTGGAGACGGTGAAACACATGATCCCCTGCGCGGCGTCCGCGGCCGCCGGCGCTGCTGGAGCTCGCCCATATTCGACGCGGCCAGTCCCATGGAGCCTCCGCGAGAACCCCTCTGAGAAGATGAAGCTGTTCCTGACCGAGATGGGAGAGTCGATCACGCTCAGAAAGATTGCAAACGCCAAGGCGAAACCAGCCCCAAAGAAGAAGTCCAAGGGCCAGCAGGCGCAGGTCATTCCAGCTCAGCAGCAGGAGCAGATCCAGCTGACTGCCACCGTCACCATCGAGAAGGGCGGGACAGTCACGCGCCCAAAGTACTGGCTGGACGATCTAGTCCAATGCATCAGCGCAGTCTTCGAACATCCAGAAGTGACCATCGAGATGAAGAGCAGCAAGATGACTAAGATCAAGTTGGTATTGTATTCTGTTGCAATCGAATCCTGTTTCACGGCATGCTCAGCTACGATCAATGGCAAGAGCGTGTCTACGTGGTCGGCACTTCGCTCGGAGATGAAGGACGCTGCACATTTGTCGCTCTTCACGACCGAAGCGGCCGACCCTCTGCTGGCGATGAACGAGGGGACTCAGGAGTCACCATCAGGCTCATCAGAGATTGACCCATCTGTCGCTGAGGAGGGCGTCATGACAGGCCCCTCGATCCCGATGCTCCTCACAACCTGCGTTGACGACCTGGGTAAGCTCCTCTCCTTCAACGACGTATCTATATTTTATCGTCTCCAGCCAGCCTTCACTACGGTGGCGAAGAAATGCTGGGAGAAAGCTGAGCTGGCTGTAAAGTCAGACCTGATCACAGAGCTGACCATCCGGGATATCGTGATCGGCGAAGTCTACGGGATTTTCGGTAAGTGGTGGGCAGTTGTCATGCGTGAGGCTTCTAACTCGGTGGCGACGAATGCTAAGATCCCAGCGTTCCTGAGAGACGTCATGAACCAGAAGAATTACGACGCCTTATCAAACATCCGCGTTCGCTACATGACTGGGATTATTCGTGATCTTTGCGTTGATGGCCCTCTCAAGGGATCCCCGGCAGAGAAAGCGCATGAGCTTGTCGAGTCGATCGAGAAGTACCTGTCCAAATACAAAGATGCGGCCGAGAAGGTTTCGGCATTCGACATGGCCATCGACGGTCCGCACAAGTCCTCGAGCTGGTGGTCCCTGCAATTCTTGCTCAGGAAAGGTTGCGAGGACGGCGCCGAGCCCTTGACCTTGGAGAAGATGATGGAAATCTTGCCGCAGGGCTCAACTTCGACATCCACCAAGCCATCTACGGCTCCCGAGTCGGGTGCCAGCACTGGCATTGCATCCACAGGCGAGCAGAAGACCGAGGAGAAGAAGCCCACGGAGGATCATAACATGGAGCAGCCACCAACAACACAGTCAGCGCCCCGGGCGTGGTCTATCAAGGGTTTGCTTCAGTTCTCTGACGATGAGAAGATGAGCGGGTCCGTCGACGAGGGTAGCAAGGACACGGAGCGGGAGTCCCAGAGCCCAGTTCCGAAGATCGAGATCTCGCCCGAGTACTTCAATCAGGCGTTCCTGAGGACTTTAGGCAGCTTTCTCCAATGCAAAGTGGACGAGATCACTTACAGCAAGAGCTCCCTGGACGAGTACGCGCACTTACACGTTGACGTGAGTAACAAGAAGAAGCCTCCAATCCAGTGCCACAAAGATGTTTTGCCAACGATCAAGATCCCAATCACAGGCGCCATCGGTTTTGCAGAGCAAGGCCCTTGCATTAAAGCTCTGATCATCAAGACGAAGACGGACTCAGATGAATCCCAAGTTGAGGTTCCTGTGTACCTGAGTGGGCAGAAGGGCACAGACGTCCTCAGCGAGTTCTACACTCCAGGTTGGGGCGTGGAGATCACCAAGAAGGATGATGATGTCAATGTCCAGACTATCAAGCAGGAGCTCAGCTTCGACGTGCCGGAGAAGCTGCAGTGCGGAGGCACCCTCACCAACATCCCGTTCTTGATTCCCTGGGTCGTCGGGAAAGAGGCACGGTTCGATAGTGGCGAGAGTGGCGAGACGCCTGCTAAGTCAGATACCAAGCAGTTCGTGCTACTGGACAAGCTGGTGACGTTGAAGCGCAAAGCAATGGATGCTGAGCTGGCGCCCGCCAAGCCTGGAACGAAGAAGCTCAAGAACATGTTCGCGTTCATGGGCGCCGCGGCCGCGGCGGCCAAGTACGACGAGGAGAACAAGCAGGAGGAGAGCGACCCGAACGTTCAGGAGGGCGGCCCGCCTCAGGCCGCAGCCAGCACCACCAACGGCATGGGCGTCTCTGTGAGCAAAAAGCACTTGCTCAAATGATGATTATGTACGGTATGTTCTACTATTTCGGGTGCGTCTCGCTCGATGCCAGGGCGGGCTTGCTTTTGCATTGCTGTCTAGGGGGGCCGCGTGCACGTCGGCAAGGGACGAATGAGGATGATGGGGAAGAGGATGAGGGAGGACAATGAGTATGATAGGATGAGGGTTTGATTCGGATATCGATATCCACTCCACTGCCGATGGAGTAAGCAGTGAGCTGATTAGGCATTGTTGAGCGAGACTCAGACTTCAATTTTGAATTTCGAGGTTCGGCTCCGAGGAGCCCGAGGCCGCGGCCAGTCTTTTTTCGGGGTAGACTTGCCGCGGACAGGCAAACGCTGCAAACTACAACCAGCTGCTGCATGCGTCGACACCTGCATGCCGTGCGTTCGCACTACTGAACCAGACGAGTACGAGTACCATGGATTGGTGAGCCAAGTCCAGCAAGAGAATCATGTTCGTTGCCGCCATCTAAGATCGTAGTCTCGAGCCTCTTGAGCCCTAGGCAAGGAGGAAGGGGGAGGGAGTGAGGAAGAAGATGATGAGGAGGAGGGAGGAAACGGGAGGAGGAGGAGGAGGGATCGATAGAGGACTGAGCGGGAGGAGGAATACGAGGAGTGAAAGATCAGGACGAGAAAGACAAGCATAGAACATCAGCTTGTTGCTCTTTGCACCCCTTGTCTTCCCTTGTCCTCCCCCTCCTCCCCCTCCTCCTCCTCCTCCTCCCTCAGCACTCCTCCGAATCCTCCTCCTGCCCCTCGCCCCCTCCTCCGTGCTTGCGCGCCGCGCCCCCGGCGCTGCGAGGCGGCCCGAATCGCATCGAACGACCGAGGGCTTGCCTGAGTCAAGTTTGTCACGTTATCCTTCCCCCTTGCCCTTTTTGGTCTCTCCAATTCCCCTTTCTCCGTCTCCCCCGGGACGTCGACGGACGACGTTTGTAGTGTGTAGCACGTGATAAGTAGTATGTAGTATTGTGGGAAGTGCGATGCGTATGTAGTACATAGTACGTAGTATGTGGTATGTAGTTCGTTGTATGTCGTATGATGGTGGGTGCGTAGTCTGTAGTATGTGGGTAAGAGCCAGAGAAGGAGGGGGGTGACTTTTGGAATTCCGCGCAGGGCGTTTCCAGGAGTCCTTGGGGCTATATCGACCAAGCGAAAATGAGTTATGATCTTTATCCATGCACGTGTTACGAGAGTGTGGGTCGCCGACCCAGATCCACTGCATGGAGCTCAATGGTTTAAGAACTTACCTAATTCCACCAACCTGGGAATCCACCCGTTCCGACGGCTCACCATGAGCCATGCCGAACGGAGGAGAGTTGTAGAACAAATCCGACTTGAGAAACGAGTTTTAATCGGAATTGAGTACCCGGGTCATTGTGCTGCCCTTCTTCGGGACATGGGAATCGACCCAGTCGAGTTCCAGGAAGCTGAACACGACACCGAAGGGCCTGATCACCCTGAAAGTAATATGTATCCCGGGGCCGACATCCGAAGAAATACTAAAGGAGGCGATCGTGCCAGAAGAAACCGAAGTGGACTGGCGCGCGTTATTGCGCCCTGCGGGACCGGCAGAAGATTTGCCCACAGACCCAGGCTCCGGGAGCGACTACGGCACTTCCGATGGTGAAGACGCATCGTGGGAGCAGACTTTGCATGGTGGAACAATCTTGCGAGATAAGTCATCTCCTGACTCAGTCGGAGAAAACCTTGCGACCCCAGGCTCACCAGTTTTCTCTTGGGACAGCCTGACTTCGAGTCCGGCGGCCGCCGCTTCGCGACGTAGCGCGCCCCGAATGCCATTGCAGGCAGCCAAGTTACCCCTTCCCGACCACCGGGAAAAGGAAAGCTTCAGCACGTCATATTTGCGCAACCCTTTCACTGATGATGTTCGGATTGTTTAACCAACGTAACAATTACCTGGTGAGTGCAGCCAGCCGCGTACTGTTGCTGCGGTTGCTCGCCCTTTGTCTACGGCTGAAGCGGTTGTTAATCAAGATGCCCGCAAGGCCCTGCGGACAGAGTGGGATTGGTCACGCAGTTTTTGCACTTGGGATGAGGCGGGCGCGATGGAGTACAATGGTATCACCCGACATCGAAAGGGACAAACGACTCACTTTGGGCGCCTGTTTGCAATTGTAGTGGACAGACATCCGAGCTCCAATTGGGGCACAAAGACCGCACATATAAAGGCTGGGTCGTATTTGACGGGTCGGATGTCAGAGATCAGACCAAAGAAGTAGCCTTATCCCAGGAGCTTGCCAGTAGCCCAGCGACGATGCAGGCCAGCAAAGCAGCAGACCCGCATGGCCTGTCCGAAAGACATGACATTCAACTGGCTGGTGCCAAGCAGGCTTACACTCAGTCCAAGCTGGGGGAGGGGGGGGGGGGGGCGACGTGGTTTTTCGTGCCGAGAGATGAGTGGCCGTCCGCTTTGAAAGACATGGGGCCCTGCGCCCTTCATCTTCTCCCTCTATGAATCCAAACTCTGGCGGATACTGGGAACAGCACTGTGCGCGCGCGTCGTTTCGAATGGTCTCATTATGCGTAGCCCCTGGCGCAGTTGCTATTTCCACCCCAAGCTGCGTTTGTTTCTGATCATTGGCGTCGATGGTTTCAAACTTGCTGGACCAAAAGCGAATCTTCACAACGGGTGGCAGTTATTGCAAGAAGCCTCTGAATGCTGCCCCAAAGGAAGGGACATCGATCCGCCAACGAACGTAGGACGTGATTTGGGGCGTGAACAACATTCATCCACGCAGTGTGCTGAATGGCAAGCAGAGTTGCCAACTGCACTCGATCCCCCGCCACCGAGGGTTAAGAAATCGCCCGCTGCTGGACAACAATCGGAGATCGATGGCGAGAAGGATGGAGTGACTCATCGGCACAGCCGAGTGAACCTAGACAGCCGAAAATGGTCAGAGCCATTGAACATGCTATGACTGAGTTCTTTGAGTCGTGTATCACACCCCATGCACAGTTGATTGATACTGACCCCGCTACATATCCTGCTGCAGGCACCCCCTTTGGCCCCGAGCTGACCGAATTTGAGGATGGACAAGGGGGTCCAAGATGAGAAAAATACTCCCCAGCAGAAGAGGCAATAGCTGATGACCTCGGGATCCACATTGACACAGGCCCCACGGACAAGCCAGTCGAGGTTCCCGGCTTAGCCGCGGAACCCGGACCAAACGATCCTGAGCCACCGACTCCGTCGGGAGTGCTTCAGCCATTGCCGCCAAAATTTTTATCAAAATAATTGATGGGGCGAGGGTGGCTCGATTTGACCTTTTGCTTGCGGCGTGTCACACAGCCAGTTGCATTGCGGAATGGACGGGACAATAGGATATAGATCTTATTCGATTAATATGTTACATTACAACCCAATGCAACATGACATCTTGGGTCGGTGACAAGATGGAAGATGTCACCAAACGACAATAATCAGATGCAGACCTTGCCAGCGACCTACGAACGCATCGCAGCACAGGCGCCGGTCATCAAGTAATCTGGGCACCATGCACGAGAGCCAACCAGATTATGGCCTCTCGCAGACAGACTTGCGTGTCCCATAGTACTCTTGGAGCAGAAATTGTCGCTGCGGATCTGGCTTTACGGACGGAATTACTGCTGGCACTACTTTTGTGGGACATTCTGCTACAAAGAGAGGTCACATTCACATTTATGGGAGATAACCAGGCGGCGTGCAAGATGATTAATGTGGGGGGCTCAGTGAAGTTGCTGCATCTTCCGAGAACCCACCGTGTAGATGGTGCTGCCAGTTCTGAACAATTTACCAGTGGGGTTGTGAATTTACAGCACGCACGCACCCAGAGTGCAGCTGCTGACATCGGTACCGAGCGTTTTACCGATCCACTTGCATGGGTCAAAGTGCTTTATCTCGTTAGCAGTGTTACTCCCAAGTTTGGGAAAGTGAACCGATGTCAAGATTATCTGGCCTCGATGTTCACTGGCGGCTTTCCCCCAAAACCCGGGGGGGTTCTCGAGTCGCGGATAGTTTCCAAGGCCGCGGTGCGTCAAGGAGGCGCCACGCCGAGCAACGAGATGTATAAAATGAAGAGAGCCGCCGAAGGCAAGCCCGCAGCGGCCATGCCGATGACAGACTTGGCCAAAGAAACAGTCACATCGTCAGCCGGTAAAACCGGACCCAGCGACGCAAATGCGCATCTGATACCGGCCCTGAATGCAGCGGCCGCAGCCAGGGGAAGAGCTAACAATGCACCCGGCTTGGCCGGGAGTGCAAGCGGCACGAGGCCCTCCGCCAGTGATGGGGATGGTTCCAGGAAAAGCTCCCGCCAGTGCAAGTCGAAAAGAAATATAGCAATGATGCTCATGTCAGATATGACTGACAGTGAATCGGATGCTTCGGAAATGCAGATACAATTTTCCGGAAACCGGGAACACTGTGATCACGACTATAGGTTTACTAATGCGGTTGCAGCTAAACCGATGACTAGGAGTCGATACAATCGATTACCCAAAAAGAGAAGGATCAATCAGCGGCCGCATACGATTGGAACGGCGAACGGTCGATACTTGAATATTGCTGCGGGTCGAATAGTAAAATTGGTAACCCAGTGAATTTCATCGAGAATTCTTGCAGGGTTATACGATATACTGAGAAAGACGAGATGAGAACTAACGAGGGCCCAAAGCACTTACGGATAGTAGAGAATTCATAGGGAAAACACATGTCGCTCTGGGGATCGATCCCATGTGCTGGAGTTCCCCCTGGCAGCACGTTAATGAAGCCCACTATTTCCGTGGGGGTGACCACGGATCCCTCCGTGGGCTCCGAGGAAACAAACCTTCGATGCCTGTTTTGGAATTCCAGAGAAAATTCCCCTACTGTCGCTGATGCGGAGGATTTGTTCGCATAGAGTGGCCCAGTCAACGTCAGTATTTGAGAGGCCCTCAGGTGAAAGCTTTTGTGAGAGAAGATAGGGGCTTGCAGAAGACAGCGTTGCGTGGATGTGCATGCGGACTAAGAGATAGAAAGGGTTGGTTTCATAAGAAGCAATTGGCGATTGCATCCACGTCTGACGCACAGACTAAAGGCTTGGGGCGAAAGTGCGACGGCACGCGTGCACGCGTTGAAGCGCGAGGTAAAGACTGCCAGCTTGCTGAGGACTACACCGATGAATTAGCTAAGCAGATTCATGTTGTGTTTGCGCGCGGCATCGCACGCCTCCCATGATCTTACTTCCCCCCCCCCATGATCCATGTGCCGCTGCCGTTTCCTTTCATGAGAAGGGGCGGGCCCACCATCGGCCGCGCCCCCCACCGGCGGCGTCGCCGCGTGGCCGCGGCCGCCCCCCCTCGCAGGCAGCGGATCTAGGTCCATGGCCTTCCGGTCGCACGCCGATCCCGGCCGACGTTTTCCTGGCATCTCGGCGGTGCAACCGCCCGAGATGGCCCGGAATCTGTGTGCAAAACATTAGGATGTAGCTACCTCGCGGGGATCAAGTGGACACAGCCCAAGAAGACCCCAGCAGTTGAGGAAGAGTCGGCCAGTGAACCGCCGAAGAAATCGATGACGGCACAGCCGAGGGAAAGCTATGATAACATAGATTGGTCTGATCATTGCTGCAAGACCTGCTGGGAAAACTCCAGAAGGCGATGCAGCGGATAATTTCCACGATGAGGGATGCCGCGCGCAAGCATTTCTTCCGAAAGATCCGTCTCGAGTAGCGGAACAGTTTGCCGAATAGATAGGGCCGATCGGCTCCCGAACGGCCAAGCCGCTAGGGCAGCTCAAGGTCCCAGCTACATGCGCAACATTGCGTTACCCTGCGATAGATACATCGGAGATGATTTTGCACGGAGCGGACAGATGTTGAACTGAAATACACAAACTTGTTTGAAGAAGGGACGGATTTTTTCTGTTGCGAACAACCCCAACAAATTGCACATGGACGTTGGATGCAGCAGGTTATCATGACTCGGAGCGATCACACATCTACTCGAACAAATCACATCGCCAGCAAGCTCAATGAGGACTTGAAGGCGTGCAACGAGCCAGTCGTTCAAATATTGTACAAGCAGATGTCCGAGGATCAGTGGGCCGTTTTCTGGGCCGCCTGCCGAACGGACTCGCAACGTCAGTTTAAAAGCAATTTTGATGCCCCCCCCCCCCCCCCGGATCTCGCATACATTATAGCATGGCAGTACTTCCAATCCCATGTTGATCCAAGCACGACTTGGAGGTGCAATTTCTATACTGGACCGCCAGGAGATTCAAAGGGTAGATTTGCACGAGGAGGCCCTGGCGGGGTACCGAGCGTGGAAGGACTTGCAGGACAAGCCCTTGCCCAAGAGGGCTAGACTCCGCTCGGCGGCGCAGCCGACGAGCAGGGATGACCGCCTTCGAAAGAGGACCACCGCCCAATAGAAGAGGAAAACATTCCGCAGAAGCGAGTGAGCGACATTGAGGGACCGAGGCCGGCCAAGACTGCCAAGGTCGAGAAAGTCGCCGACGCTGAGAAAAGGATGCCTTCTTCGGACGCTTCAACAAGTTGCCCTGATGGGCCCTTGCAGGCCCCGGCAGGAGGCGCTTCTTCATCCTCGTGTGCCTCTCGCAGTGCTGTTGGCTTTAATGCTGCTTCCATCTTCCGTTCCGCTGGCTCAGCCGGGGGTTTGGGGACGTCCTCTGGAACAGGCAACGGCGGCGGAAATGCTGGGCTGATTCCCGGCGCGCCGGGTGGGGGCGGAGACAGTGGCTCCCTCCGGGCCTGGGCCCTCCGCCACCCCCAACTTTGCGCGGGGCCGGCGCAGAATCTGACCCACTTTACTTGGCACGTGGGATCTGGAATGCGTTACATCATAGAGCGCAGACAGGGGCCGGCGCAGCCGCGCCCCCTGGAGGATGCCGACATCTCAGAGGAATGGACTCGTTGCATCATTGAGATATCTATTATGTATATCGACGTGGTAGGTCCCTCCCCAACCATTCCATCGATTCAAGCGTTTACGGACAACTGGACTCGAGCCAATAATCTTTCTACATCGAATCAAGTAGGAGATAGATTTCCGGGTGATTGCTGAATTCATCAACGGCCCAGCCGTCTTGATGAAGCAATAACATCTCGTGAAGAAAGCGCCGAAATGTCGAGAGGCGAATCAGACGACAGCAAGGTCCAGCGTCAAAAGATGAGCATTCCGACACGAATGCCCCCATGTTGGCGTGGCTCTGATTTCCATCTCTGCTTGCATGTCATATGCAAGACGCAATGTTAGGGGGTGTGGCCGGCAGGGAATTATCAGGGTTGCGATGCAAATCACCCTTGAATATTTGACTTCGCCAGTAGTCTCGGCGCCATTGGACACTGACGTGACTCGCGAAGTGCCGCGTGAGTTGTCTGAGCTTGCGGAAAGAATTTGGGCTGAACCCGTTGACCGAATCCCCACTCATAAGCGATGGGGGCAAATCTTGTAAGCTGTACGAGAAGTTATATACTTATTCGTGGCAAAGCGGCTTTAACTGGCATTTCCGGGATTCGAAGCACGAGGAACCTCTAGTAATGCCGACATTGCCAGTGAAGCCATGAGTGATGCATGCGCCTTGGACAGTCGGATTAGGTCCGCGATTGTTTCATACTATCTGCTTCATAAGTGGGCCAATGGATTAGGAAACGATGTTTCGTGCGCTGTCAGGCACACTTGCACAAGCATTCAGAATTCGATTGTTTTCATGCAGTCGTCTACAGACAACCCTTTCAATGCCAAGGTTCGTGTGTCAATCAGTCGTTCTGGATTCTTCCACGCCGACAGTGCTATTGGTCTTTCCAATTGTCTCAAGAAGCCAAAGGAGGAGAGCTGCTCAGCTGACTCCCCCACGGAGACTCTACAGCCCGCCGCAAATGCTGCAGTTGCGGCAGTGGAAGCCAAAGCCCCGAGCGGCTCTGCCGGCTCTGGGCCGAAAGTCCAGCGGCATCCTCGAACATCATCGAAATCGAGGGCAAATTGGACAGAGAGGCGTACCTATAGGGCTGCCCCTTATAACCCTGTGCCCACCGGCTCAGCCGCGTCGGGCAGCAATGCCGGCTGGATCGATGCAGATCGGGCACGGACATGGGCTGATGAACCCATTGCCGAAGTAGACGGACGCGCGAGCAACGGCTGGGACGCGACGCAGGACCAGGCGGACAAGAACGATCATGGGGATGTTCAAGGATATCATGTCCATGTGACTCGCCATCGGTATGTCGCAGATCATGCCACAACTTGGCACTTGTTTGGTTTGAACGAGTACAACGACAAGTTCCATCGTGATCGCACCATGCCGGGGCCTCCGCCACCACCCACGCCGAAGGAGGGGGCAGTTGTCAAGGGCCAGGGCAAGGACAAGTCAGACAGCTGGAATCCAAGCAGAAGAAGAGACAGATATGAAGATGTCCAAGAGATCAGTGCCAGTGGAACTGGCGCAACAGCGATGCCTGGGATGATTCTCGAAGTTGGAGAAATGGCTGGCAGAGGTAATACTGTTCAAGAAGGACCTCTACGACTTCGTCGATACCGGTCCGACGTTCATCCTGAAGCGGGCGCACCAGGTGCGCATGGGCATTGTGGCCTGAGCTGCCAAAATATTAGCTCAGGCGGGGTTCGTCGGGTTGTTTCGGTTTTCCGCCCCCTGGCAACCACAGTCGAGCGGTAAAAGTGTTTTTGGGGTTCGCTCCTGTGGCTGTACATCTGTGCAGGCCAGGTGGGTTGGGGTGTCGGGGCGACTCTACGCATCCCGCAGCGGGGGGAGTCAATGCACTCCTTCCGCACCGCCACTCTGCTGCCCGTCCTGCTCCCTTGCCTTGCTTGTGCTGTCTGTCTCAGTTGCGACTTGGATGTTGTTACCTGCAGCTGTTTGGCTCTAGGGAAACAGAAAAAGGAGCGAGCCTGCGGCGCGAGCGCGTGCGTCGGCCCGTGGGCCGGCCTCCTCTTTTCAGGGTGACCATATTGCTAGTTTAGCAGCATTCTCCTTTCTTCCCATGTCATCAGCGAAGCCCACTGATCATGATGTATCAACAGAACATTTTGCAGGAAATATGAATACTCAGGCAAAAAACTCGATGATCCATGTCTTCGAAAAAGGCTCCCGGGCGAATGCGTGCAATGCCCGCCCCTGGGCTGTTCGCCCCTGTCGTCGCCGCCGAACGCCGGCCCATTCGCTTCCGCGAGGTGAGGCTGTCCCGCCCCGTCTCGCCCCAGCAGCGCCGACTGCGCTGTCGGCGGCGGGGTATGCGGGGGGCATGCGGGGGCGCCGCGCGCGCCACGCCGGCGAGAGGCCGCAGGAAGGCAACTCGGGGCAGCATGCTGGCGAGTGGCACGGGTCGATCCGCACGGAGCACCCTTGAGGATTTGTGTCGAAGATTTTTGGGGCCCGAGCGGGCGCTTGGCGTTCGCATAGGGCGCGGCAAGCCTTCGACAGGGAGAGAGAACCACGACATCCATCCCTGCACGGTGGAGCTGTGATGTTTCCTTTTGCTTCCCCCATGTTGCTTCTTCGCGATGAAAGGGTCGTGCATGTGTCCGAATTCCCAAGTCTGTTCACCAATCTGGGCGGTCGGCTCGCAGATTGATGGGTTACCCATGCCCATTGCCGCGGGCCCATCGCTGTTGATTGTTCTATATGTCCCACCCATTTGTCGGTGATTCGGGAAGCACGTCGCCTTGTTTGCTGGGGTGGAGCCTCGGCGAGAGCGACGCTGCTGTGGGGGCGATCGATTCCTTGCGCGCATGGACGCAGTTCCACCCCACATATATACATACGACTGACCTTCCTTGATGACGGGCATAGGTCGGCTCGCGGAGCCACGGTGGGATAAACAAGAACAAGACAACATCGCAATTGGTCGTGGAGCATTCTTTGGGGGGATGCGACTCCCAACATGCCCCCATAACCTTCGGGAAGCCTCCAGGACGTTTTCAAGAGGCCCCCAGCCCCCAGAGGCTCCCGAGAGACCTTGAAAACGCCCCCCTTGTTCTCCAAGAGACGCCCACGAGGCCCCCAGAGGCACCCTATGTGTTTCCAGGAGGCTCCCAGGAGGCCTCCCAACAGGCCCCCAGAAGCGTATGAGACGTTTTGCATCTACATCCTGCGCTCCGTTCCCGGAGAGGCTTCCGGAGGCCCCCAACACACGATGCATCTCAGGGCTGCGATGGGGGCCCTCAGAAACACGCAACGAGGCCCTGAGAGGCACGGCTTGGGGGCCAAGGTTTTCCTGGGGCCATCTTGGAGGCCTCTTGGGCTGTTTTTGGGCGATCGGAAACCCCAACAGGCGAGAACTTCAAACCTTGCGAGAAAAACTATCGGAAAGAAAACTATGGCTTGGGTTTCCTCGGGCTCTCCAGGAGGGCCTCTTGGAGCTCTCTTGGGACGTTTGCTTCTTGAGTCGTCTTGAGGCCGTCTTGGGAGCCTCCTCAGCAGTCGTTGGCCATCGTGAGCTGTCTTGGTATCATCCTGGCTGCTTTGGAAGCCATTCGTCTTGGATGCTGGCTTGGCCGTCTGGAGGCCGAAGAGAGCGACGAACAACAGATTTAGGGGGGGCGATCACTTAACAAAAACCAGATGGAGATGAACATTCTAACATGCCCCGACGGGCATAATGTCCAGTGGCGGATACGTATCCTTCTCGGTCATCCCTTCTTTCCGTCCGTAGTCGGTGTTCGGTAATCATATCCTGTGACGTTCGGATCCCCATCATTTCGCATATGTTTTTGTGCGTGCCAATGTTTCTCTGCTGTGCCCCCCCACCCACCCACCCACGCTGCCCCACACCGCCTCCAGGATTTGACAGAACATCACTGGGACTCCTTAGCCGTTCTTGCTCTAAGCCTTCGCAGCTCGCTGCGCCCCCACAGCGAGGGCGCCGGGCAGCCAGATACATTGCCCGCCATGGCAGCGGCGCCGTGCGGGCGGACGTGGCAGGTGCGTCGCGTGGTGCCCGTGACATTCACGGGCCAGGTGCTCAAGAAGCGGCCTGTTTGGTCCGACGGAGAGCTGCGCATCGCAGACGGCAGCGCCCTGCTGGTTGGCGCCGTCGGGCAGGAATTGGACAGGGTCACAGTGACTTGGGGGCTCTTGGAGAGGCTAAACGCTGGCCAGGAGCTGATCTTCGAGCGCTTCAGGGTGCAGCCGGAGCAGGGGCCAGAGGACGACTGCGCTCTGCCAGAAGCTCCCCAGTTCCAGCGCGGCAAGCGCCCCCGCGGCTTGTTGCTGCCGGAGGTTGGGAGAGGCGAGTCGCCGGCGGCGGCGAGGCCACAGGGGCCGCAGCCAGCGCCTGCCTTGGCGCTGGACCCGAGGCCGTTGGGCGTTGACCTGTGGGAGGCGTGCCGCGCCGACGAGATGCGGGCGCAGGACCTGGCGCAGCCCGCCGGCGACCTTTGGGCGGCCTGCGCCGAGGCCGAGCGGCTCGCGGCGAGGCTCTGCCGTAGGTGGTCGTCGGGGCCCGCGTGACGCCGGCCTCCGAGCGCGGAGCCGCGGGCCGGCGGCCGCTTGCTTGCGCGGGGGCGCGCCAAGCGGCCGAGTGGTGTAGGGCCCCTGAACCGGCCGCCCCCGGGGTAGAATTCGGATGGGTGTGAGGAGCATGTGCGTGAACAAAGCTGGGCGACGAGGACACAGGTGAGGAGGAGCAGCGTCTACGTCTCAGCCAGAACGACTTGCGAGGCGCAGAGGGCCATCCAGTTGCCTGCGACAAGTCCCGCCACCGTGCCGGTCCGGCACCTCGGGTGGCGACCCTGCTCGGGGGGCCGCACCCGAGGTCGTAACGTGTGACACCTCGTGTCCCCAGGCTTCGGAGAGCTGCAACATCTGACACACTGTTGTTCCACGTCGTGTCGGGGGTGCTCTTCTCGTCTTCGCCGTCATCCCTTTCTCGGGCCACCAGGGCAGTCTTGGGGATCCCCTGGGCAACTTGTGGCTGCCTTGGGGCTGTCTTTAGGCCCTCGTGGCCGTCTTGGGATCTCTTGTGGCCGTCGTGGGGCAGCCGTTGGGCCGCCGAAGGCCTTCCGAAGGCCGGCTTGACACCCTCAAGAGATCCACTTGGGGCCAGCTTGGGGTTCTCGTGGTGCCGTTTGATCTAAGAAAATATGTGGGCCGTCCCTCTTGGGCTGTCTTGAGGCCATATTGGAGGACTATTTGGCCATAAGGGTACTTTATCGGGCCGTCTTGGGGCCATCTTGACGGCCTTTGGGGCCGTCCGGAGCTGCAGGAAGCCTGGAACGGGAAAGACGCCCACATTTGTGGGAAACCGTGAGAACATCTGTGAGTTGGATTTCTTCGGGCCCTATTGGGGGTCCTCTTGTGGGCCTCTTGGGCCGTCTTGTGGGCATCTTGGAGCTATTTTGGAGGCATTTTGGACCTTCTTGGTTTTCTTGGTGGCCTACCGCGACCGTCTTGTAAGCTCGAGATCGCGGATCCATTGTTTGTTTACGTGGGATCGTTGCTTCGCGAGCTCGGATCCATTCATTTCGTACGAGGGATCGTGGCCCTGACCCCGAGAAGGTCACAGGAGCCATGCCAGACAGTCTGTACCACGCCTCAACGTCCTAGGGGGCATGGTGGCGGATGTTTTCGGCTTGCGGTGTTCGACGGTGCATTCTTCGACTGTCCGCGACGTGACGTTCATCCTTGGTGGGCTTTTCTCGAGCAGTGCTTCCACTTAGACGTAATCTCTGTTGAGCACTCAGGAACTGGGCAGAATGTGCCGCGGAGATTTCGTAGCGGCCACGGAGTCCCGCCCAGGCGTTTCGGACCACGTGCCGCAGGTGTTTTTTTGTGCTTCCACAGAGTGCCGCTCATACGTTGCGCAGCTTGCTTTGTCGGCGGCAACTTGGAGCCAAGACGGGGTCAAAACATGGCGTGGGACACGCGGCAGGCGAATGCGGCACAAGGGTTATGATGTTCCAGCCCATTTCAGCCTTGATCACCAGCAATAATTTCGAGCACCAAGAAAGTACCGAAACCGGAGTGTTTTCACGCGTCGGGCCCTCGGAGGCGATGCTCATTCGACGGTGCTTCGATACTTTTTTGGGTGCTCGAAGTCACTTGCGGGATGTGGTCCGAACAAGTATCGTAAGTGAGTGCGGTAAAAAGACCCGTGCTTGTTTGTCACGCCTGATTTTTATCACGCCTGCTTTTGATCACACTCGCTTTTTTCATCGCACAAGGGCGATTGTAACACATGGCACACCGGAAGAGGGCAGAGAGGAGGGAGGCGCGCGTGGAGCGGAGGCCGCGCTCGGAGCCCGTAGTCCGTGCGCGTGTGCGGGTGCCGGGGGAGTGCACGGCGAAGCGCAGGGGGCGTGCACCGCGAGGCGGAAGGCCACGCGAGGCTGAAGTCGGGCGTGCCCCTCTGCGGAGGGGACGATTCACTAAACATCGTAGAACAAGACAGTCGGGGGACGATGCTTCGATTCCGATTTCGAGTACGTTTCAAATCTTCTGCAGCTTTCGCCCAGCATCCGCCTTGTAGAGGGGGGGGACGTGCCCGACGCAGCACGAGGCCAGGGCGCGGAGGCTGGGGCCGAGGCCGCGGGGCGCAGGAGGACAGCCGGGGACAGTCCGGAAGCAGGCCAAGGGAACATCTCCGCACGTGCCGTCGCGGAGAACAGTCAGGAGGGGAAGAAACTCACAGACTCAATTAATCGTCGATTCCCCAGAAAATATAGGAAAATATGGGAAGTGGGGGCGAAGACAGAAACCCAGAAAATATGGGGAAACATGGGGAATATTTCTATTTGTGTGTATTTATTTTTGTGTCCCAGGGCCCCTTCAAACAGGTGGAGCTCAACTCCGCGGGCGCAAGGGCAGAGCCACCATACAGTCAACCCGCATAGTAAGGATGGGCAACCTTCCTCAGGGTACCCTTGCATCCTTGCCTCCCCGGTCCATCCTTGGCCGGTTTCGTTGGTTGCGCCGTGCTCGGGAAGCTTCGAGATGGCCCTCCAAGGCCCTTGCATCCTTCTTCCGCATCCTTCCGATACGGGTTGACTGTGCCACGGCACCGAGCAGTGACCACCAGGGTCGGCAGAGGCTGGTGCTGTGAAGCAGGCGCGAGGCCGCCCAAGGCGGGACCCATGAAGAATGACGCCGGGGAGCGTTTGCGCTCTCCCCTCGATCGCTTTGCTTCGGGCTCCGGCAATTCTCGCGGAGTGCGGTTTCCCTCGTTGTGCCTCCACTCCTCGCTCAATCCCGTAGACTCGCGTGATGTACGTCGTGTTCTGCCTTGAGAGGCACCAAACATGATTGCAGAGGTCCAGGATGAGAGCTGCTTTGGTTTGCCGTGTGATCGGGACGTAGTGCATTCTCAAAAGCAGCAAAAGCATTCCCAAGAACTTGCGCACGCGAGAAATGACACCGGGGAGCCATGAACAAGAGCATGGCTCATGGCGCCAACATCGCAGAGCGGATTTCGCTTGGAAAACATGGGGGTGGGCCCGGACTGTCCTGAATAATTTCGCATCAGATTTCGGATTGAATTTCGTGAGTATTTTTTCGCCGGGAATGAAGACTAAAAGAAGTCCACGTGAAAATCACATCGTTTTTCGCTGGCTGTTTCGGAACGCTCATCGACAGAAATCAACGCACAAATCCGCTACAGCACGTGTGCAAGGCCGGTGCAGTGAAATGGTGCAGAGGAGCCCGCCAAGGCGTGGAGGTTTCGTCGAATATACACGAACTGTAGCCGGGCCGGGCGGGGACCACGCGGCGCGGCGCGGGAACAAGCGGGGGCTTCTGGACGCCAGCAGGAGCTGGCGGTGGGCGCGACAGAGCGGCCCATGGAGGAGGGTGCGAGGGCAAGGAAGAGGGAATCCAGGGGGGTTCAGGCCGCTGGCGGTGTCAGGCGGATGGGGGGCGAGGTGGGGGGCGCGGCGGGGGGTCCCGGGACGGCTTATGCAAAGTGGATGGTCCTTCGAAAATGTTGGCCACGGGGTCCAGGATGCTGGCTGGCGCGGCATGGGGCGCGGTGGGGGGCGCGGTGGGGGGTCCTGGAGCGGATGTTGCAGGGTGGGTGGTTTTGTAAGATCACATGACCAGGGGGTCCAGGATGTTGGCGGTGTCGGGCGCGGTAGGTGGCGCGGCGGGGGGTCCCGGGACGGATTCTGCAGGGTGGGTGGTCCTTAAGAACACATGGCCAAGGGGTTCAGGGCGTTGGCGGTGTCGGGCGCGGCGGGGGGACCCGGGATGAAGTGTACAGGGTGGGTGAACACATGGCAAGGGGGTTCAGGATGCCAGCGGCGTCGGGCGCGGCGAGCGGCGCGGTTGGGAGTCCCTGGGCGAATTTTGCGTGGCGGGCGCGCGTGGCCAGGGGGCTTAGGGTGCTGGGGGCCCCGTGCGGGGTGGCACGGGGGGGGGAGGCGTCGGTGGGCCCCAGGCTTGAAAATGTCGGGAAAGGAGCGCGAGGACCAGAGCTCCTGGAGCTGGGGGTGATGGAGCGAGGTAGGCGGCGCGGTGGAGAGTATAGGTGGGGTCCGCCAATGCCCGATGTTCAGTTTGAAATTGCCAACTCCATTGCTCGCGCAAACATCCCACCCACCCACCCGCGAGATGGTTTGCAAGCCCCATGCGGCGGCGATTGCGATGAGTGTTCAGCGCTGGCTGGCACGTCTCTGCGGCCGCGACAGCTCGCGCATGCGCGAGCAGGCAGCGGCCAGCAACTTTGGCGCGACCGACGCAGCCGCGGTGGCGCCGACCGCTGGGCGCACCCCAGCCCGCGCTTCGGCGCGAGCCGGCGACTTGGGCGGGCGCGGATGGCAACGTCGACAACGGCCACGCGGACGCGGCGATGAGAGTAGCGATGCTGGCGACGATGCCGACAGCGACGACGTCGCGGCCAGCCACGGCCTGGATGCTGATCGCGCCGACGACGATGACGGCATCGTCGCGTCGGCGATGAAGGTTTTTGCAAGAGTACGACGCGCGCGCGGCCGACGCCTGAGAGCGGCCCGCATGGTTTAGCGTGACAGATCGCGCTTGCCCCCCCCCCCCCCCCCCCCCCCCCCCCCCCCCCCCCCCCCCCCCCCCCCCCCCCCCCCCCCCCCCCCCCCCCCCCCCCCCCCTCCCCCCCCCCACCCCCCCCCCCCCCCCCCCCCACCCCCCCCCCCCCCCCCCCCCCCCCCCCCCCCCCCCCCCCCCCCCCCCCCCCCCCCCCCAAAGCGCGCGCAAGGGCGCGCGAGCGATTTCGACGCGCAGCGCCAGAGGCCCGCCTGATGTAATTCCACGAAAATGCCGAATGAAACGCATGGTTTCTGCAGACACGCAAGAGCGCGAGCGCGCGCTTTTTCGAAAACTGGCGTTGCGAAACCATGTGCTTCCTTCCTATCGACCTGCGTTGTTGGGCCATCGTTTTGAAGGGGCGGTCCCCGCGTCTCCTCCTCCTCCCCCCCCCTCCCCCCTCCTCTCATCAGCATCATCATCGCCATCATCGTCATCATCGTCGTCATCACCATCACCATCACCAACATCAGCATCGTCATCAGCGTCGTGGCCCCATAGGAAGCGCCGCCGAAGGTCCCCGCGGCGCAGTCCGCGCGCGTCTCCCCCACCCAGTACAGCGTTTCGTGGCCCCGGAGGGGGCTCCACCGAAGGTCCCCGCGGCGCAGTCCGCAAGCGTCTCCCTCACCCAGCATGGCGCTTCGTGGCCCCATAGGGAGCTCCACCGAGGGCCCCCGCGGCGCAGTCCGCATGCGCCCCCCCCACCCAGACAGCGTTTCGTGGCCCCATAGGGGCCCCACCGAAGCCCGCGGCGCAGTCCGCACGCGCCCCCCCCCCACCCAGTACAGCGCTTCGTGGCCCCATAAGGGGCTCCGACGAAGGTCCCCGCGGCGCAGTCCGCATGCGTCTCCCTCGCCCAGTGCAGCGTTTCGTGGCCCCATAGGGCCCCACCGAAGGCCCCCGTGGCGCAGTCCGCATGCGTCGCCCTGACCCAGTACAGGGTTTCGTGGCCCCATAGGAAGCGCCACCGAGGGTCTCCGTGGCGCAATCCGCATGCGTCTCCCCCACCCAGTACAGCGTTTCGTGGCCCCATAAGAGGCTCCACCGAAGGTCCCAGTGGCGCAGTCCAGATGCGTTTCCCCCACTCAGCATAGCGCTTCGTGGCCCCATATGGAGAGCCACCGAAGGCCCCCGTGGCGCAGTCCGCATTCGTTTCCCTTTCCCGGTACAGCGTTTGGCGGCCTTATAGGGAGCTGCACCGAAGGCCCCCGTGGCACAGTTCGCATGCGTCTCCCCCGCCCAGCACAGCGCGTCGTGGCCCCATAGGGAGCTCCACCGAAGGTCCCCGTGGCGCAGTCCGCATGCGTCTCCCCCACCCAGTGCGCCCCCGTCGGAGGCCGTCGGAGTTCCGCGCCTCGCTCGCCCGTCGTCGCTCTGCCCAGCGGCAAAAGCTTTGCCCGCTATCATCCAGCCAGTTAGCTCTCTTTGCTCCGCGCAGCGGACGACCCGCGTGCGTCGCTTGGACCCCTCGGGCGACCTGCGCGCGTCGCGGGGGCTCCGCGCTGCGCTGCGCCCGCAGCCTTGGACTTTCGAGTGGGCGGGCAAAGAGGGAGTAAAAGAAGGGGGGGGAACGGGCGCGATCCTCGCGGGGGGGCGCGCCGACATTGGCGTCGCGGCGCGCGGGCGGCGCCGTCGGGGAGTCGCGGGGGAGCTCCTCGCGGCGGCCACGCCCATCGCCACGAGCACTCAGAGGCAGCATTCTCGAACTATTGACATTCATTAGCTAGATGATCTCCTTTTAGGAAGAGCATTACTTTTACCAGCGATGGGTTCTTGGAAACTCTAGAGCCCGCCCCAGCGAACGTCGAAACTCAGGCCATGCCGCCTGCGCGAAACTCGAAACTCAGCCAAAACGGGCTGCCTGAAACTTGAATCTCAGCCCAAAAGGGCTGCGCGAAACTCAGACGGGCAACGCGAAATTCGAAACTCAGCCCACAACTCGCAAGCTTTGAATTTTTATTCCAACGCGAATGCACGGCGTGAGTGCCAATGGTTTGTCCTCCATTTCTGCGCTTTGGGCATGTCAAGACACGCACTGGCACTCAAGACACGCACTTTTCTGGGTTCGCGGGCACAAGGCTCTGGGTAGCACTGAGGGGCGCCTCGGTGGGCCACGCGCAACCGCCAGGGCGAATAATTGATTCAAAACACGCGGGTTCGATTCGAATGCTTCTCTATTTACAGACTCAGATACAGAAACCGGGCTTGAAAAGCACGCCCCACTGGCATCGAAACGAAACCCGCACACACGCACGCACGCACGCACACACGCACACACGCACACACGCACACACGCACGCACGCACACATACACGCACACACGCACACACGCACACACATACACACACACACACGCACGCACACACATACACACACACACGCACACACACACACGCACACGCACGCGCGCGCGAGTTCAAGGAGGAGGCGGGGGGATAAAATGATTAATCATTTTCGTATCCTGCTCTTGTCGCGGGGCCGCCATGGCCCCGCGGCCCGCCCTGTTTTGCTGGGCAGCGGGGCCGTTCAGGCGGCGTTTCGGGGGAGGAGGAGAAAGGAGGTTTAAAGTGATGTGTGTGCGCGTGTGTGTGTGCGTGGTGCGTCGTCGCTCCCCGTCCTCCCTTGATCCTCGACGACGACGACGGCGGCTGGGCCCGCCGGCGCCCGCCGCCGCCGCCCGCCGCCGCCGCCCGCCACCACCGCCCGCGCCCTCGCCCCCGCCCGCGCCCGAGCGCGCACGCGTGCTGGGAAGGGAGAGAGAGAGAGAGAGAGAGAGAGAGAGAGAGAG
>CAUYUJ010021845.1:0-23711 GCA_963575745.1 Prorocentrum cordatum | reverse complement strand
CCCGGTCCCCACCACCGTCCGCATCACATCCCCCACTGGTGTTCCCAGCACCACTGTCCTCACCACCGCTGTCCCCACTGGTTCCACCACCGCCCTACTGTCCCCACCAGTGGCCCCACCACTGTCGCACTGTCCCCGCTGTCCCCAGAACTGTTCCCACCACGGTTCCACTCTCCCCACTGTCTCCACGGCCCCAACCACTGCCCGACTATCCCCACTGTCCCCACTGTCCCACTGACTCCTCCGCTGTCCCACTGAGCTGTCCCACTGTTCCCACCACTGTCCCCACTGTCCCCACCACTGTCCCCACTGTACCTCTGTCCCATTGTCCCACCGCCGTCCTCGCCACCGCCTTCACCACTGTCCCCACCACCATTGTACCCTCCATCCACTGTCCCACTGTTTCCACCTCATTCCCATTGTCCCCACACCACTGTCCCCACCACCACCGTCACCGCCACTGTCCACTGTCCCCCCCTGTTCCCACCGTTGTCCCCACCACTGTCCCCACCGCTACCGTCCCCACCACTGTCCCACTGTCCCACTGTCCCCACCACTGTCCCGCTATCCCCTCACCACTGTCCCCACCAACACCGTCCCCACCACTGTCCGCACCCCCACTCGGTTTTCGAGGGGGGGGGGTTCGAACCGGCAGTGACCCCCCCCGGTTTTCCGGATCCGGAGGGGGGGGGGGGTTCGAACCGGTAGTGACCCCCCCCCCTTTTCATGATGAGCAGGGGGGGGGGGGGGGGGGGGGGGGGGAGGGGTTCGAACCGGTAGTGACCCCCCCGGTTTTCCGGAGGGGGGGAGGGGGGGGAGGGGTTCGAACCGGTAGTGACCCCCCCCGGTTTTCCGCCAGCAGCGGTAGAACACGCTCTTTCAAATATCAACACCGATGGCTTCACGATGGACGAACTCTCTTCCTTGCAGGCGATCGCCACGAATCAGGGGCAGTCCGAGCTGGCAAAGTCGTACGAGAACGCCAAACGAGTTCTGCAAGCCAGCTTGGTGCCCAAGCCAGAGGCCAGCTTGCACACCCGTGTTTTGCAGGCCCAGTCTAAGATTAAGCAGTTGAGGAAGCGCCTACACAAGGAGCTGGACAAGCTCGACTGCTGGCTGAAAGAATCTCAGGAGCTCCAGGGCTGTTTTAGTGCGCTGTCGTCTGAGTTGGACGAGAACGAAACGACATACAAAGATCTCGTGGGTTAGATCAGGGACGAAGTCGCTCGCGAGCCTGCTGCTGAGCAGGCCAAGTTACCAGCCATCAGTCTCAAGGCCCTCGAGGAGGGCGACGAGCCCAACCTTCAGTTCCATGATGACCCGGTCACGAGCTTGGACGAGTACGACCTCGCGGCCGAGGACCAGTCGCAACTCGCTGACAGGAAGAAGTTGCTGCAGACGGGCTTTCAGGACATGGCCAGGAAGCTCTTGGGCGAGGCGGCGTCTAAGTTCCAGAAAGCCAAAGAGGAACATCAGCAACACCTCGCTCGGATGTCCAAGAGGAAGAGGAGCGCCGAGCGTGGCGTCGACGCAGCAGGTGCACCAACCCCCCGCGCTGCCGCAGCGGGAAGCGCCGCGGGCGAGGCCGCAGGCCAGGCCGCTGGCCCCGCAGGCGACGCACGAGGAGCTGCTGCAGGCTCGGAGGTCAACGTTGCGCCGCCCTCTGGGTTCCAGTCCTGAGCTTCGCACTCGCATTCGCCACGCCTTGGGGGGCCAGCCCCCGCAGGGCAACTGAGACTCCCCGCCCAGGCCCGCGGGCGGGGGGTCATGATCACGGAAGTCCGCCCCAGTGTAAGTCTTCCTCGGAAGGGCCTTCAGTAGCCCGAGGGTGTTGTATAGAGGGGCCAGGCGGTTTCATCTCGTGTCGGCGTGGGTTCCAGCTTTGATTTCTCCCAGGTCCCACCGACGCCGCCCCAGGATCGTTTCAGCTTCAGTTTTGAAACCGTGAACGCCACATCATGGGGGTCGTGTCAGGAATGGCTTCGATGGGGCCCAGGCCCACGCGGTCGCCGTTCAGGAACGCCGTCTCGTTTCTTCGAATCCTGCAACGGTGCGCAGGCCCGGTGCTTAAGCAATGGTTGAAAGGGGGTTTTCTCCCCTGCACGCCCAAGTGTCGGCGAGGGAGGGCAGCTCGGGCGGAGCGGTAGCTTGCAGTTTCTAAGGCCTTCACCCACTACCAAACCAAACTTCGGAAGCCGCCCCAGCTCGAGCGGTAGCTGGAGTCGTTCATCTTCCAGGGGGTCAGGATCATCAACTTCTCCGGGTTCCTACTTAGTTGTTTCTGCTCCGAGGGGGCTCTCGAGCAGAAGCGTGGGCAGCATGAGCGCTATCGGCAGCCTTCAGGATATCCACGCCTCAGGCCTCCGAGATGCTGATCGCTGGAGATTTCAACGCGTGCTCAGATAAGTTTCTTTCGAGTGGGTTCCCCGAGCAGCTCTCGGGGCAGCTGCTCGCGCCTGACTGCGACGGCGCGCGCCCTGCCGCTGGAGGGATGAGAGCGCTCGATTTCTTTGTCGCCTCCAAGGGTTTAGCGAGGACGGTCCAGGAAGTGTCGGTCGCGCGCAAAATCATGCATCATCCCTCACTTGCCAGTGCGGCTTATTCTCCGCGAGCGCGCTGCTTCCCTGCAGGCCCCAGTGCTCGACGAGCCCAATCCCGCCCCCGCGGTTCGCCCCGTCGGCCCTGCGAGGGAGCCCCCATCTTGGAGACGAGTGGAGGCTTTTGGAAGAGAGATGTTGCCCAGGCTTGTTCCTGGCCAGTCGGCCCAGGGCTCCCCTGAAACCCTCGCACATTTACACCGCGCGTGAAGTGAGCTTGCCGGGTGCGAAGTTGCTGAGATGACCCAGACTAAGCCCCCCCGATGCGGCGCTAGAAAATCGCCCCCCTCGGCTGAAATGGGCCCCCGCGTTCCGCGCGAAACCCAGTGAAGTCATTCGCCCTGCCCCCCTCGGGGTCAAATGGTTGGCCGACGCGTTCCGTCAGTGGAGAAGCACAGACATTCACCCCCCTGAAGGCCAGCTGCGCGCCTCTCTTCTCGGAAGCCCTGCACGGGGGCACTCCGACGTTTCTTTCGGCTCATGCTACCCTTTGGCAGAGGTGCCAGAGGAGCGCGGGCCCGTGCTATCCCAATCTCCACGTCTTGCCCGATGGGCATTCGAAATCGCGCGTCAGAGCGAGCCCAGCGAGTCAAGCTGGCGCCGCTACGGCCAGGGAGCAGCCCCATGCTGACCCTCGTAGTGAAATCGACTTTGAGGCAGCCGTGCGCGGCGACGCCGGGCTGCTCGAGGACCCCCCCCCCCCCCAGGTTTTGCAAGCGGGGCAGATCGCTGCGAGGAGCCAGGCCAGTCAATCGCGGGCATCGAGCACGGGGGGAGACGCGCCCGCGTCGCTCGGAAGCCCGAGGCGGGCTGACCCCCAGGCGTTGTTAAAAACCCAGGCCGCTTTGTTTTCGGGCTGCATCTGGGCGGCGGAACCCCGGGCCTTGGGCGTCGAATCCAAGACCGCCCAAGAGCCCCCCCCCCTTTGCGCCGGGTTCGTTGGGAGAGTCTGAAGGAAATGCGTCGCGAGGGCTGCCCTGGATGGATTCCGCATGAGACGCTGGTCTTGGATGTCAGACCACTGCCTCGATATAGTCTCCGTCATGATGCACATTATGGGATCCATCTCGCGCGTGCCCATGCAGCTCCAGATCGCGCAGGTCATCCTGCGGATGAAGCCGCGCGGCGGCAACCGCCGCATCGGCCTCTTCTGCTCCTTGTACCGCCTCTGGGGGGGATGCCGTCGAGTCTTCGCCCAGCAATCGGAAGTTCGAATTGCCGGGCCGTACTTCGCGGGGCAGGCCTGCTCGGGGGCCGCGGACGTCGTCTGGCGCCGAATGGCGAGGTCCGAGGCGGCCAACTCCAGGGGGGAAGTTTCTGCGACCCTCCTTTGGGACATTGGCGAACTTGTGCGATGGCATCTCCCTGGAGAGGCCAGGTGCCCACTGCGCCGAGATCCAGTTCCCTCCCGCCCTCTACAAGCTCTCTCTCTCTCTCTCTCTCTCTCTCTCTCTTTCTGTCTCTCTTTCTTTCTCTCTTTCTCTATTTTTTGTTTCTCTCTCTCTCTCTCTCTCTCTTTCTCTCTTTCTCTCTCTCTCTCTCTCTCTATTTCTCTCCCTCTCTCTCTGTCTCTCTGTCTCTCTCCCTCTCTCTCTCTGTATATGTTTGCCCCCCCCCTCTCTCTATAGATTCTCTCTCTCTCTCTCTCTCTCTCTCTCTCTCTCTCTCTCTCCCTCCGTCTCTCCGCTGGCCGCTCGGCCAGATTCATGAGCGCGGGTAACCTGGCGGCGGCCCCCTCTTTCTCATGGAGAGGGGTTATCGCAGGATGCAGTTTCGCTACTTCGCATGTCAGGGTTTACTGCGTCGACAGTTCCGACCGAGCCCCCCCCCCGCGCGCGAACTGGATCAATGCACCGATGACAGCGGCGTCTCCTCCGCGGGCACTGTCAACCATGTCGTCGCAAGTTTGACGCCTTTGTCCGCTTGTCTCCACAGCGCTATTGCTTCAGAGATGGGGCGTGGCATCTCGCGCGATAAGGCTGCCCTTGTTACCTCCAGCAGGGAAGCGAAGGAGCAGCCCCGCAGTTCCCTCGGCCCCTTGCCAGGGGAGCCCGCCGATAGCGCGGTTAACCTCGGGATCGACGACGCGGCCGGCAGCCCTGGTAGAATTGGAAAACGCAGCGGGAAGTTCAAAACCAGAATGGACCACCTTAAGAGCACCATCCGAAAAAATAGTTAGGCTCGCCTCCCAGCTCGGTAGACTCACGAGGAGAATCCGGGCATCGGGGGCGCTGCCTGGAATGCTTTACGGAACCGAAGTGCATGGCATTTCGGAATTCGAGCTCGCGAAAGTACGCCGCGAAGCGGGGGGAGTTTTGGGGCCGCGAGCGGGAGGCAGACCCCTTGCTTCCACCCGTCTTGTCCAGGACGACCCCACCTGGATCGGTTTCGCTGCCCCCAGTGTCAGATGCAGCAAAGATGTTTGGGCCGCCCATGCCCCTGCGCGCCCTCGCGCGCGCCCCCTTCCCACCTCGAGGCAGTTCAACAGCGGGGCCCGTCGAGGGCCGACGCCCGAGCGGAGAGAAGTCAGTGGGCCTTCGGCGGCCATGCGTTTGTCTGTTGTTGGGATAGGCTGGGCCACGTCGGACTTCGCGACACTCATCGTGGACTTCGGCGAAGCCATCCAATTAACATTGGCGGCGCCAGCGGTGCTCAAGACACTGCTTCGCGACGTGGTCTTCCGTCAGTTTGAGGGAGACTCCAGCGACAGGCTTCGCCCCCCCGCGATCGATTGTGTTTTGGCATCGTCAAAGGACAGCTTCGATCGAAACGCTGGTCGCTGATGGGGAAAGGAAGGGTTCACAGTCTGCGTCGCGACGGTCTGCGGACGAACAGCCGCGCCGCCCAAGCCGGCCACGTCCTGGACAATGATCATTGCGATCAATGCGGTCAGGCGTCAGATTCGCCGTTTCACAGGCTCCGGGGGCGCCCTTGCCACGATGAGCTCAGAGCCGAGCTGACCGATCAAGATATTATCGAAGCCGCTGCCGCGGCTGATCCGTCGGGCCCCCTGACTGAGCGCCCGTTTTGTAGGGGGGTCGCCCCTCGCCCTGGCGACGCGTTCCCTCGGCCCCAGGTTCGGCCCCGAGATTTCGAGGCGAAGGTCGTCTGGCGCGTTCCGCTTCCTGGCGATGGCAGTTTCTGCGGTTCGGTCTTTGTAGATGGGTGCTCTTTCGAACATCCGGTCTCGGAGATTTCGAGGGCTGCGCGTGGTCTTTGTCTGGTCGACGAGGACGGGGCTGAGCGGCGCACTATCAACGCACCTATGTTCGCTCCTTTCCCGCAGACGCCACAGCGCGGAGAATTCGCCGCACTGTCGAGAGCTGGAATAGAAGTCACTGGCCCGTCCTGGTGCACAGCGATTGCAGAAACGTCGTCGGCCTTGCCCAGGCCCTGAGGGGGCCCCAGTTCTCCCATGGGCGCCCCCATGCTGGTTCCATGGTATTGCTGCAACAAGGTTCCCAACATATTTCGGAGGTCTGCGCGGTCAAGGCCCGCCTCAACCCCAGTGAGGTTGGAATGAGGCCCCGAGAGAAATGGCGCAGGCTAGGCACTGACTCCGCGGACAATGCAGCGAAGGCTGGAGCCAACCTTCGCTCGGTAGTCTCGGAACAAGAGCAAAATGCGTTAAGGTATTGTGTCAGAGTGTCTGAGGCGGCTTGCAAGCTGGAGGGCGAACTGTTGGCCGAGACCCGTTTTGCCTGAGTGCGAGCGCGAACCAGTGTCCGCTGGGCGTCTGAGCAGTGTCTCGGTAGCTGATCTGACTGCAGCCAGCTGGCATTCATTCGTCTTGCATGGCTCGAAGAAATTTATATGTAGTACCTGTTGCACGATTGTGCGAAAGTCTGCTATGGAGACGGCTTGCACCGCGGAGCGCAGCCCCCCCGCGGGCTGCGAAGTGGCCTTGCGCGTAAATGTTGATGAGAGTCGGGCGGCGGAGTCGGGGTTTCGGGTTGGGGGGGGACTTCATCCGTCGCATGCGCTGCTGTTCTGGCCAAGGCACTTGCTTGTTTTCTGTGCCCGATGCGGCCGCGCAGCAGGGGTGGGCCCGCGCCATTCGCTGTCTGCCTGCCAACCGCCTTCGAGGAAGGGAAAGGGGAACCTCGCGCGCATCGAGCGCGTGCAGTTTCCTGGGCACGGCGGACCCGCAGCAGTAACGCACGACGCCCCGCTGTCGAGGGACCGCCGTGATCACGCCCTGCCCCGCATGATCCCAGGCGTCGTCTGGTCCGAAGCCGCCCAGCCCCCAGACGAGAGGCCAGCGGAAACACATGCACTGACTGCAGTGAGAAACGCCCGGCGCCTCGAAGGCCGCGCGTTCCAGGGCGTCTCGGGCGATTCGGACTATGCCGCGGGAGCTCCAGGCGCCGCGTCGAGTGCTGCTAGCCGTGCGCGGCGGGAGCTCAATGCGAGGAAGACCGACAGCTGGGCGCCCGCGGGTCTTTCTGGCATGGCCTGGACGGCCAGTCCTCACACTCCTTGTCTTCGGATTTGTCCGACGATGTTTTTTTGGTTGGGGGGGGCGGTGCGGGATGGGAATTCCTCTGACTAGGACTGAAGCCGCGATTGCCAGCTTTTCCTCTTTATGCGTATCAGCACCCCGCCGGGTGCAGTGTGTAGATTGCTCGGCGGTCTCTGGGCCTGCGCGGCGGGTTCGATCTGGGGTCCCCGCGGCCATCCTTTTCACTGCTGCGCGTGTGTTTACTCTCCCTGCTTGCGCGGGCCCAGAGATCCAACGTATTGAAAAAGTCAAGACGGAGGTTTTTCCTATTTTTCGGCCTCGAGGGGCCCTCGCCGGGCCCCGGGACCGTCAAAAAACGACTCGGGATGCGAAACCGGCCCCGGGGAATGGGTCGAGACTTCTGGGGACCCCGCATTGAAAAAATCACGACATCGGATCTCTGGGGGCGTGGGGCGCTGGAGGTGGTTCTCGCCCTGCGGTGACAGCGGCGCAAGGGGGCCGCTCTCTTCCTAGGTGTGGCCGGTCGTTGGTCTCGCGCGGCGGGCTCGATCTGGGGTCCTCAGTGGCCGTCCTCTTCGCTGCTGCGCGCTGTCCGCTTCCCCCTGCTTGCGCGGCCGTGGGGCGCCGGAGGTAATTCTTCCCCTGCGGCGGCTGCTGCTCGGGGGGCCGCTCATCCTCAATGTGGGCGCGGTCGCTGGACTCGCGCGGCGGGCGCGATCCGGGGCCCCCCTTTTTCACTGCGGCGCGCAGCCCGCGCCCCCTGGCTCGCGCGGCCGCGGGGCGTTGGAGGCAATCCCCCCCCGCGCGGAGACCGTTGCTCAGGGGGGTCGCCTTTTTTCCCTAGAGCGTCGGGGCACGGGGGAGGTCTGCCCTGTCCTCCCCTACCTGTGCACCCCGTCGCCGCCCTCCCTCAACTGTGGCTGCTCTCTTGCGTAGCCGACGGTTGCCCTGTCGTTGGCGGCCGAGCCGAGGGTCGAAACGTGGGGGGGGGGGACCATAGCGGGATCTCCGAAAGGAGCTCGCGAAGCCCCCTCCCCGAAGCGGCGCTCGCCGAGGCTAGGTGGCTCTTGTTGTTTTGTTGCGCCGGGGCAATGTTTCTCGTGCCGCTCTGGGCGTTTGGCGCGAGACTCCCAGAGACTTCCACCATCGCGAGGTCCCGTTGGAAGAAGATCCTCCTCCTCCTCCTCCTCCTCCTCCTCCTCTTCCTCCTCCTCCTCCCTCCTCCTCCCCCTCCTCCTCCATTCCTCTGCCATCGCCCCGCGGAGACGGACGCTGGGGTTGAGCCCCGGCGTTTTTTTTGGATTGGCCCAGTTGCAAGTCGACGGGTCGCTTTCTAGGCTGCCTACAAAGGCACCTCCAGTCGCAGCTGGAGCTGTCCATCGCGGCTCTCTCGGCGGATTTGTCCTTACTCTCTTGTGCTTGCAGCATGCCTTGGGTGCCGCGCGTCCCCAGCAGTGAGTCCAAGATTCGGCTTGCTGCCGGACTCGCGAGCGCAGAGTTCCCCCCCCCTCATCTTTCCGACCCTCGCCGAATCACACCGCCCCTGCATCCCCTGCCCGTCAACCCTCCCCCCTTTGCCAGCACCCCGCGGAGACGGACTATGGGGTGGGGCCCCAATTGCGCGTCGATGGGTCGTTTTCGCGGCTCACGATTCTTGGGCGGCGAGCACGGAAGCCGCCAAATCCCCAGGAAGCGTAGGACCCCGCCACGAGAAACAAGTGTTCAGAAAGCCGCCACGAGACCGGGAGGGGCACTTCAATTAAAAAGAACGTTCACATGTGATGCCAGATTCACAGCTGAACGGATTATTGGAAGCATGTCAGAGATACCCTATCATGAGCGATGATATCGAGAGAGAGAGAGAGAGAACAGGAGGGAGGGGAGGGGAGGAGGAGGGGGATCAGGAGGAAGAAGAAAAAAGGACTTGACGTTCCGGGCCCCGCGAAGACTACTGCGGCAGCCCACGCGTGCAGATGAGTCTGCCAACGAACAGGACCTGGTGACCTTTTGCTTCGTGCCTCGTGCCTCGGCGCGCAGTGGCTGGCCGCCCCGCTGCTTCCTCGGGCCGCCCAGCTCGTCGGGCGGCGAGCACGCGAGGAGGCGGAGGAGGAGGAGGAGGAGGAGGAGGAGGAGGAGGAGGAGGAGGGGGAGGAGGAGGAGGAGGAGGAGGAGGAGGAGGAGGAGGAGGAGGCCCATCCGCTTCCGCGAGATGGCCCCCGCGGCGCCGCGCGCGCGGTCGGCGGAGGGGAGGCGGCGGGGCGCAGTGCGCCTCCCGGGCGGGGCCGCGGGAGCGCGGCGCTGGGCGGCGCGCTGGCGAGCGGCACGGTCGATCCGCACGGAGCACCCGCGAGGGCTTTTGTTCGACGACGACCCTCCCCTCCTCCTCCCCCTCCTCCTCCCCTCCTCCTCCCCCTCCCCCTCCTCCCCCTTCCCCCTCCCCTCCCCTTCCCCTCCTCCTCCCCTCCCTCCTCCTCCTCCTCCTCCTCCTCCTCCTCCCCCTCCTCCTCCTCCTCCTGGGCCCGAGCAGGCGCATGGCACTCGCATCTACGTTTTGGAGCGGGCGCTGCGAGCGCTCGGCGGGGAGAGGACACTAGGTCGAGTTCTGTGCGGTGAGGTTGTGATGTTGCCCCCTCCTCGCCCGTCGCGCCCTGCCCCCCCCCCTCCCTCCGTGGCCACTGTGGCGCGAGCCCGTGGTGCTTCGCCCAGGACCTGACATTCCGGCGCGGGGGAGGCGCGGCCCCCGACGGCCTGTGTCTCGCAAGTGCACACCCTGGCGCGAGACACCTCTCTTTGTGCACGCGGTGTGGGTACTTCAGGGGGGTCGCCCGCCAGTCTCCAGCACAGTGCCTTTTTCGCTCACCTTCACGGAAGGCCCATGGCACCTTCTTCTGCTGCGCCGCCGAGTGGGCACAAGCAGAGGCGCCGAGCACGGGCCAGGCCAGGGTACTGCAAGCACTGCTGGTCTCATCAGACTGGAGACAGGTGGTGGAACCGTGCAGTCCAGGACAAGTTTTCGTTGCGCAAGCAGCCCAAGTTGACTGCTTTCGCTGGCAACGAAGATCCTGACAGTCGCCCGCTCTCGGCGCCCAATTCTGCACCCGAGGCCGATCCCAAGCTCGCGGCCGAGCGCAAGAGGTTGCGAGACGAGGTTGCTTCACTGCGCAAGAAGGACTCGAGGCCATGGCTTTCAAGCCCGACCCTGAGGCCATGGACGTGAATGCGAGTCAGGCTGGTAGTGGCGCGGATGCCAGGAAGCAGCTTGGCATGGTCGCGGAGAAGCTTCAGAAGGCTGCGGAGCTTGAGGGCGAGGAGTTCGATGAGCTGCGGGAGAAATTGCGCGCAAAGCACGCCGCCCTCCGAGGTCAGATCCCGCGTGGCAAGTATCTGGACACGCGGCTCCAAGAAACGTCGTTGCAGCACACCAAGCTTGTGCGCAAACAGGAGCGCCGGGCGGGGGTGGCCACGGATCTAAAGCAGGTTCTGGCTGGGGCGCAGAAGGCGGTGGACGACGCAGGGAATGCGCTGCAAGCCACTGCGAAGGAGATCGCCGGCCTCGAGGCTGGCCGGTGCGCCGACGGCCCCGCCAGGAGCGGGGGCGGCATCATCGGGCGATGGAGGGCTCGAGCGTCTCATCGGCGAGGGCCTTACTATTGAGAAGCGTGGCGAGGTGCTCCAGAGTTTCGGCGGCAGCCCCGCGCTGGCGCAGAGGCTCCACGAGTGCTCGGCAGAGGCGAAGGCGACGGAAGAGCTACATCGTTCGCAACAGATGAGAGCTGCCGAGGAGGCTAGCAGGCTTCAGCAGCAGCGTCAGCAGCAGCAGCAGACAGCCGAGCGCGCCGAGCAGGAGGCCAAGGCTGTTGAGGAGGCTGCAGCGCAGGGAGGTTTTACGAAGGCGGCGGGGCAGTGGGCGAACTGGGAGCAAGCTATTCCAGCGCATGCTGACGACCCCGAGGTTTTGCGTGAGTGCCTACATTCGGTCCAGCAGGAAGTTCCCGATGATGGAGACGAGTTGTGGGAAGCTGCGAAGCGGACAGGCGCGGTGCTGGCCTCGTCCGCTAAGTGACTCGAGGTCGCTTAGATGGCGCAGGCTCGCAGTATATGTTTGCGCGTGTTCCGTCTTGTCAGTTTCATGACGCGAATCGCAAGAGTCAGCACCGCATCGTTCAATCTTTGCGCCGTTTGAGGCAAATGCTCCTGTGCTGGGAGATGAGCGGCCCATCGTGCGCATGCAGGAGCATCATCTAGCATCGGCGAAGCTAGGAGGGTTTCAGAGTCACGTGAATCTGGTTGGCTACCACGGTATGTGTGCGCCTGCCGCTGAGACGGGAGCCGGTGCTGGGGCGCGCGGAGGCGCGGCTGCCATTGCGCCGAAGAGGGTGCAGGTCACGTCAGGCACGCTTCTTGCAGAGCCGAAGGGCATTTTGGATCAGGATCGGGCAGCCTCTGCGTTGGTGCATAGTTGGTTCAAGCGTGGCTTCGTGGTAGTCTCAGCGTACCTCTTTGCCGATGACGGCATGGGGGAGCATAGTAGTTCGTTGCTGACGGCGGTGGCTCAGTATCCTTTGAGAGTTCGTGCGCTTGGTCATGGGTGGATAGTTGCAGCTGGTTCCGATCTGGATCGTAGCTGGCTGGAGCCATGGGCGGCGTCGATCGGAGGTGCGCTAGCGGCGCCCTCCGCTCCGACTTGTGTCCACGGCGCGCCTGGCATTACGATTGACGATTTCGTCATGTCAGAGGGTTTTGCTGCGCGTTCTGGATGCGCTGCGGTTGTGGATGCGGCCGCCATTTGGCCGCGTCGCCCTGCGTTGATTGAGGCCAAGTCAAATGAGACGGTGACGTGGTGCAGGGTGGCCAGGCAGCCTCGCCCCATTCCTGCGCCGGCGCCACCTGGCGGCGCCCCCCCCCCCCCCCCCACACGCACCCCCGAGCAACGGGCGAAGTTTCCCCGGGGAAGTGCGGAAGGCGAGCACTGCAGTGCAGATGGCGAAGTTCTGGGACATTGCGATCCAGCGCTCGAGACGGAGCTGCTCGATAGACATGATTCACTTGGGCAGCGCAGGGCTGCCCGCGAAGGACGAGCTGGCGAGCATCTGGTTCGCTGGCAAAAGCTTCGGGCCGCGCCGCAAGGCCGTCGGCCTCGGCCGCCCCGCGAATGTGCCGCGTGGAGCGCGGCGGCCAAGTGGGCCAGGCATCTGCGTAGCGCGCATGCTGCGCTGCCGACCTGCATCCTGGCGGGCCAAGACGAGCAGCCGAGGCGCCGCGGGAGGGTCGCCAGGGTGCGGATGAACACGGATGCCTTCGTGGGCAGGGTCAGGCGGCTCGACCGCGTGCGCGTGCGCATGGGCGCGATGACGGCGGGCTTCTTCAGGGCTGGAGTGGATGTGATAGGTGAGCCGTCTACTCCAGGCCTCATCGGTATAATTTTAACCATGACCCAGGGAGAGGAGGCCGCGTTTTTAGCCAGTAGAGAGGGGGCCTGGAGAACCCGGGTCCGCGATGCTTTTTCTGGGCAGGGCCGGCCGCTGAACCGAGACGCCGGGGGCCCAGGAAGTGATCGCCGAGGAGCGCAAGGTCCAATCGTCTGAGCTTGCCGACGACACGCGTCGAGAGTGGGCCCACTTGTGGACCGCGCATTAGTGCGGCGAGCTGGTTTTGCCGAGCGATTCGAAGGATTGGTCGAGCCAGCCGCCGATCGAGGTTTGCGATTTGAGGAGTGCGATTGCCAAGTTCCCCCCCGAGACGGCGGTCGGCTGCTACGAGGTCCACCCTCGGTCGCTCCGGCATCTCTCTGACGAGATGCTGGAGGCACTGGCTTCTCCTCTCATGCGGTGCGAGCGCCCGCTCGCATGGCCTAGCAGGCGTCTGGTCAGTCGGCCTGTCAGATTGCCGAAGCCTGATGGCGGCCGCCGCTTGATAGCTGATAGCCATGCTCGACGCGGTTCTGCGCGCAGGGCATGGTTCGCCGAGGTGTCATCGATCAGTGCGGGGCGGGGAGTCGCGCGGGTGAGTTCTGGGGGGCTGGGAAGGGGGGAGTTCGAGCGACTCGGCTTTCGATTTGAACCTCTCAGCTGAGGTAGCCAGAGCCGAGGGCTGGCACTCTGTGACGCTGCTGCTCGATATGGCGAAGTGCCACGAAACCATGCAGCTGCCGGTTGTGTCCCAAATATTTATGCGAGTCGGTTTTCCCTTCATATTGGGGTGGATGGTCATCCAATCGCACGTGGCCCCTCGCAGGATCGATGCGTTCGGTTCGCTTTCGGGGCCATTTGCTTCCTCCCGAGAGGGGCGCTCGGCAGCCGCGTTGGGTGGCTGCTCGTGCCCACCTCGAGCTTCGCCCCCACTGGAATCGCGCCCACGGCCCGATGGGAACGGTGCTTTTGTCGGTGCTTAGGGTCGGCTGTAGTTTGGTCTCGCATCGCCAGCTCAAGACTGACCAAGGGGGAGTCATGTCTCTGTTTGCCACCTGCCCTTGGGATGTCAAACTGAGGTTGCGTGAGGGCACCAGTCGGGCCCACGTCCGTAACGAGGTGACGAGCAGGTCTGGGAACGGGCGCTCCGTATCGGGATCCTGTCTATGAAGAACCCAGCTAGGCAAGGGGCGTCGAGAGCCCTAAGAGCGGCAAATTGTTGACCCCTGCGCGCAAGCATCAGCACGGTCCGCTGGCAAGTTGGCAAGTCCCAAGTGCGAATCTGGATGTGACGCGGATGGCACCTTTGGCCGCCATTGGTACGAGCGCAAACAAGTCCGGGACCCGAGTGAAGACCCAGACGAGGCACAGCTGTTCCCAGACGACATTCTAGAGCATGTCGAGCGGCTGAAGGATAGGGCGACAGGTATCCTTCCCGACGTCGACACTCTCGAGTTGGCGTACATTCGGGGCCCTGAAGAAGGAACCCTTTTCGTTGGGGAGGGGCTCCGTGCTCCTTAAGTGTCTCACAGCCTGTCTCAGGTGTTCCTTATGTCTTCGATCGGAGATCGAAGTTTCACTTCTGGAAAAAAAAGGGGCCTCGTTCCTTATCTAGGGTTCCTTAGGTCAACGCCCCGACTGTGCTGTTTGTGCCTTATTGTTTGGAAGAGGAGGAGGAGGAGGAGGAGGAGGAGGAGGAGGAGGAGGAGGAGGAGGAGGAGGAGGAGGAGGAGGAGGAGGAGGGAGGAGGAGGGAGGAGGAGGAGGGAGGAGGGAGGAGGAGGAGGAGGAGGAGGAGGAGGAGGAGGGGAGGAGGAGGAGGAGGAGGAGGAGGAGGAGGAAGAGGAGGAGGAGGAGGAGGAGGAGGAGGAGGAGGAGGAGTTGTTGTCAGGATGGCCCATGCGGGCCATCTTCGGGCCCCTGGCCGGGGCCACCCACAACGCTCCTCGGGCCGAGCGCTGTGCTTCGACGCAGGCCGTGCGACACATGGCCCGAGAGGCGCGGAAGTCACTCGTGACCATCTGTCGGCGGCGCTGGAGGCCCAGCGGCGCTGGGCCGAAGATCTGGCCATGGGACGCAGCAGGCACGCTGGCATGTGGAGAGATATGTTTGGGGTTCAGTCGGACCTGTCCGTCTACAGGAGGAAGATTCGAAAGTCCTCAAAAGATAGTCCGGGAACGATGTCTCGACTCTTTGTGGACTACTGTCTGGTCTCTTTGGAATGCTCTTCGTTTTTCCTCCAGGCTCCGCTTGTAGGGGCGACGCGCCCGACTTGAGTTCAGGGCCTGCCCGTCGGATTCGCCCATCCCCGGGCGCCCGAGGGTTGGATGGGCGCCCGCCGGCGGATCGGGGGCGGAAAAGAGGGGGGTGATGACTAGGGGGGGGGGGGGATATCATGGCGGGGGCCATGATGCTTCCCCAGATCTCGTGGCGCCTCTTCTTGTTTCCTTGCGTCCCTGGCCCCCCCCCGCTGGGCCGCGCACGTGCCGCCGGTCATGATTTGCACCCCCCCCCCTCTCGGACGCCCCCCTCTTGGCCGCGCCCGAGCGGAGACCTCGACGCCCTCCTCTTCGGCGCGGGCCTCTCGAGCCGAGGTCGGCCTGCGCCGTCGGCCGGCGTTCGCGGAGGAGGAGGAGGAGGAGGAGGAGGAGGAGGAGGAGGAGGAGGAGGAGGAGGAGGAGCACGAGGAAGAGCACGAGGAGGAGGAGGAGCAGGAGGAGGAGGAGGAGGAGGAGCACGAGGAGGAGGAGCAGGAGGAGGAGGAGGAGGAGGAGCTGGCTTGTGGGCTGACCTGTTCTGCGAAGCTCGGAGCCAGTCAGCATCGGGTCGCTGGAAGTGCGGTCTCTCTTTCCTCAGAGCTCAGCTGCGTGAGGCGAAGGAGACGCGCGGTTGTGTGTGTCGGGCCGCGCAGTCTGTGGCCGCACAGGCCGGGCCCCCTTCCATGCCTGCCGGGCCCCGCCGAAGCCCTGCGGCGAGGCCCTGTCTTTCCCCCCTCGCTCGCGACCCTGAGGCTGTGCAGAGGGGGGGGGCGAAGTGCACTTGGTGCCGCAGGTCGGCCGGCTCTCCCCTCGCGCGAGCTCCGTGGGAGCTGCCGGGCGAGAGGTGCGAGCCGACGCCGCTGCACCTGCACTGCCCCGGCGGCGAGAGCCGAGCGGCGCAGTGGGCGCGACGTGCTGCTGTTTCGCTGGCCCCTCTCGGGAGCTGGGCTCCGCGCGCGATGGCCTGCGCGCGCAGGCCCTCGCGGCCTTCGAGTTCCGAGGCCGCCCTGCCCGGCCTTCGGGCAAGCGGCTGCCTTGCGCCGCTCGGCCGAGGCCCCCCGGACCCGAGGGGGGCCTCCTCGCCGAGGCGCCGAATGGCCAGGCCGGGCGCGGCTCGGCTCGCAGTCCTGGCGCATGTCTGCTGCGCCGTCCCCAGAGATCCGATGTCGTGATTTTTTCAATACGGGGTCCCCAGAAGTCTCAACCCATTCCCCGGGACCGGTTTCTCAGCCTGAGTCGTTTTTTGACGGTCCCAGGGCCCGGCGAGGGCCCCTCGAGGCCGAAAAATAGGAAAAACCTCCGTCTTGATTTTTTCAGTACGTTGGATCTCTGGGTCCGGGCGCGAGGTCCGCGAGAGGGGCGACGCGGCCAGCCGGCAGCGGCTGCGGCCGCGGTGCGGTCGGCGGGCCGCCGCGGCCCCGCAGTGGTCCTCGGCCTGCGCGCGCGCGTGGTGGACCATGTTGCGTCAGGGATCCAGACCGTGCCCCTTTCTCCTGCCCGTCGGCCCTCACTCCCAGAGATCCAACGTACTGAAAAAATCAAGACGGAGGCTTTTGTTATTTTTCGGCCTCGAGGGGCCCTCGCCGGGCCCGGGACCGTCAAAAAACGACTCGGGATGAGAAACCGGTCCTGGGGAAGGGGTTGAGACTTCTGGGGACCCCGTATTGACAAAATCACGACATCGGATCTCTGGGATTGCGTCAGGGATCTAGCCCGTGCCCCTTTTTCCTGCCCGCCGGCCCTCATTCGGATCGGACGCTGTGCCTCGGCCTGTTCCCTGTTCCTCCCTCCCTGCCTCCCCCATGTTGCTCCTCCTTCGGGGTGGGGGGTCGTGCATGTCTCCGAGTTCCCAAGTCTGTTCACCTATCTGGGTGCTCTGGTGGCAGATTGATTGATCATCCATGCCCCATGCAGTGGGCCCTGCGGTGGATTTTTGGGAGGCCGTCGTTGCTGCGGCGATCACAAGTAATTTCCCGCCACTTTGTCGGTGATTCGGGAAGCACGTCGCCTTTGTTGCCGGGGCGGAGCCTCGGCGAGAGCGACGCTGCTGTGGAGGCCATCAGCACGGTAATTGGGTGCACGGGCGCAGTTCCGCAAGGCGTCCATGCATCCGACGGACCTTCCTTGATGGCGGGCATCGATCGGCAGAGTGGCGGGATGTGACTCGCGGAGCCGCGGTGAGGAAAATGGGAGGAGCTGGAATCAGCAGTACTTTTTCTGATGGCCTGGTTGGGGTTTAGGAAACCCGCTCACCACCCTTGCTTCTTAAGTGGTTTGGGCGTAATTGCTGCGTAAGCATGTGGGATATTGATATCCATGTCGCCATGCAAGAAAACGAAAGCAACCCGAGCATGCTGATGTTAATCCCTTGCAGAAGTTCTCTGAGGACGCACGGGTCGCCACTAAGGGCGTGCTTTCCCCGCACGCCCGAGGAGCACTTCATAATAGCCTGCATGTGATGGAACAGCTGTGCGACAGTGGCAGGGCTGCCACCGCAGTGCGCCCACCTGAGCCTTGACCTGTTGCCGGGGTACCCCTCCTCCTCGTCCTCCTCTTCATCCGCATCATCCCCTTCCGCCGCATCCTCATCCTCCTCTTCCTCCTCCTCTTCCTCCACTGGGCGAGACGGGCCGCGTCAGCAATGCCTTCGGTCTGCATTGCTTCGCACTCGGGGGGAGTTACCAGACGGCTAGATGATGTACCTGTAATGTGGTGAAATCTTGTTCGAGGTCGTCCTTTCCCGCAGGCGTCGTCGCTTCAGGTCTCCGTGGACATAATTAGTCCACTGAGCTCGGAGAGGCGAGAGGTTTTCGTTTAGGACAACGTCCTGGGACTCTTGCTCTTTCTCCTACTCTTCTTCCTCCTCCTCCTCCTCCTCCTCCTCCTCCTCCTCCTCCTCCTCCTCCTCCTCCTCCTCCTCCTCCTCCTCCTCTCGTAGTTCTTTTGGCTCAAGCCGTTTTTGTTGGCGCACGTAGAGGGCGAGCTAGGCACCCGGCGCTGCACACCAGGCCCGAGAGGATGGCGAGCCTCGCGGGCGTCCGTCTCCCGGCCGTCGGCGGGGGGCTCCCGCGGCCGGCGGCGGCTTGGGCAGAGCCTGCGCCGAGGCAGCCTTCGGCTCCCAGGGCGACGCGCGGGCGCCCCGGCGCGGGCAGGTGGCTCCTCCTCTTCCTCCTCCTCCTCCTCCTCCTCCTCCTCCTCCTCCTCCTGCCCTCCTCCTCCTCCTCCTCCTCCTCCTCCTCCTCCTCCTCCTCCTCCTCCTCCTCCGCCTCCTCCTCCTGCTATTCCCCCTTCTCCCCCTCCCCATCCTCCCCTCCTCCTCCTCCTCCTCCTCCTCCTCCTCCTCCTCCTCCTCCTCCTCCTCCTCCTCCTCCTCCTCCTCCTCCTCCCCGGCGCGGGCAGGTGGCTCCACCACTCCGTGCCGCGCCAGCCGCCTGGCGGCCCCCCCGCCGGCGGGATCCGCAGGCCCCTTGGGATCCGTGGTCCCGAGCCGCCAGCCCCAGTGACGTTCCGTCGCCTTCCAGAGGAGGCGGGGGGGCTCTTCACGGGGATCTCCAGGCCTCCCCCCGGCAAGAGCACGTCTGGCTGGCACGCCGCCAACCAGCTCGCGCCGCCCGAGCTGCTGCCCAGAGCGGAGCTGGCCGGCAGCCTGGCAATGAGGGACCACGCGAGCGACAGCGAATCGACCTCCGATCTCTGGGAGGATTCCCCGAACTCCTCCAAGGCGGGCGTGGGGCTCAATCGGGCCAGCGCGATGGCCAGCGAGGACGAGCGGCCCCCCAGTTTGCCGGGCCTCGCCCGTGCCACCGGCAAGCCCGCCCGGCCAGAGGGCACGCCGTCCGACCTCGCCGACCGCACGAGGTCCCCGCGCCGCGCGGGCCCGAGCCAGCTCGGCAGTGCGCCGCCGGAGCGGCCCACGCGCCCGCACACGCGTGCCGCGCGGGCCCACACGTTCGGCAGTGAGCCGGCGCCTGCCTCGTCCCAGCCCAGCAGCGCCAGGAGGTCGCAGTCGGCGAGGTGCAGCAGGCGCCCGTGCGATCTGTGCTAAGGGGGAGGAGGAGGAGGAGGAGGAGGAGGAGGAGGAGGAGGAGGAGGAGGAGGAGGAGGAGGAGGAGGCGGCGCAGAGGAGCAGCTCCGGCCTGCCAGCCCGGAGCGCGTCGGTATACCCCCCGAGCTGGCGCCGCCCGACCTCGATGCTGATAGGAAGGATGCCCTCAGTTTCTGATGGGCGCGTCCCTAGAGATCCAACGTCGTGATTTTTCAATGCGGTGCCCGCCTCGTCCCCGCCCGGCAGCGGCGGGAGAGGCCGCCGTCGGCGCTCGTGCGCAGGCGCCCTATGTGCGATCTGTGCCGAGGGGGCGGCGCGGAGGAGCAGCTCCGGCCTGCCAGTCCGGAGCGCGTCGTTACCCCCAGGGCTGGCGCCGCCCGACCTCGATGCTGATAGGAAGGATGCCCTCAGTTTCTGATGGGCGCATCCCTAGAGATCCGACGTCGTGATTTTTCAATGCGGTGCCCGCCTCGTCCCAGCCCGGCAGCGGCGGGAGAGGCCGCCGTCGGCGCCGTGCGGCCAGCGCCCTATGTGCGATCTGTGCCAAGGGGGCGGCGCGGATCGAGCAGCTCCGGCCTGCCAGCCTGGAGCGCGTCTTTACCCCCAGAGCTGGCACCGCCCGACCGCCGGGGCTCTCTTATATAACCCGCGGGCCCGGAGCGGGCAGGGCTGGCCCTCGGCAGCCGCGAAACCGCGCGGGGCTCCACTAAAACGTATAAGCACTGGTCGCTCGAGGTTTCGCGCGCTGCCGAGAGAGCGGCGTGCGGCCGGGGGCCGGCTCCCGTGGCCTGTCGATCAGGCCCGCGCAGCGCCCCCCCCGCGTCGCGTTTTCTTTATGATCCTCCAGCCCTGGGCGTTGTCTTTTTCTTGGCCGCGGTCCGTTCACGCACGCTCCTCCGAGCTCTTTCGCGAGAGCGCCTGCGTCGAAGCACCGCCGCCCTCTGCCTCTGGGACCGCCCGTGTGGCCAAGCGTTGGTCCAGTGTTTGGCCGAGTGATTGGGCTACGTGTCCGGGTTGTCGTCGCCCGTCTGCTGCTGCAGTGGATTTGTGGAATCGCTTCGCTCACTCCGCCAGCCCTTGTTGTGCCATCGCAGGCGTTTGCCTGCGCGTTCGTGGCCTCTTGGAGGCCGTTTGGGGGCCTCTTGGAGCCTCTTTTTGGGCCTCTTGGCGGTATTCCTGAGACCTCCTGGGGCGTCACGGGGGCCTCTTGGGTTGGGGGTCTCTTGGGGCCTCTCGGGGGCCTTTTGGGGGCTTCTTGGGGGCCTCTTGGGCCTCCAGGGGACCTCTCTGCGCCTAGAGCTCGAAATGTGCGTTCGGGTCCCCCGTCTAGGCTCGCTCTTGGAGCCGTCTTGGGATGATTTGTTGTAGCGCTCTTCGCTCGAGGATTGAGGTTCGTTGAAGCAGAGTTGGCAGGGTGAGGAGGGGGGAGAGCGGGGAAGAGAAGGAGGAAGAGGAGGATGAGGATGATGATGATGATGATGATGATGATGATGATGATGATGATGATGATGATGATGATGATGATGATGATGATGATGATGATGATGCTGATGCTGATGATGATGATGAGGATGAGGATGAGGATGAGGATGAGGATGATGATGATGATGATGATGATGATGATGATGAGATGATGATGATGATGATGATGATGTGATGATGATGATGATGATGATGATGATGATGATGATGAGGATGAGGATGCGGATGAGGATGAGGAGGAGGAGGAGGAGGAGGAGGAGGAGGAGGAGGAGGGGGAGGAGGAGGAAGAGGAGGAAGAGGGGAGGCTAAGGGTGAGGAGGAGGCCTCTCGATTCCTGTCTTGATGACTTCTTGTAGCGCTTTTCGTTCGAGGATTGAGGGTCGTTGACGCGGAGGGGGGAGAAGAAGGAGAGGGAAGAAAGAGGGAAGGATTAGTGAGACGATAGGAGGCCTCTCGGGGGCCTCTTGGCGGTATTTCTGGGACCTCCTGGGGCTCCCGGGGCCTCTTGGGGGCCTCTTGGGGGTCTTTGGGGGCCTCTCGGGGGCCTCTTGGGGGCTTCTTGGATTTTTGTTCGAGGCCTCGAGGGGACATCTCTGCGCCCAGAGCTTGGAGAGTGTCGTTGTCATGCAGGCCACAGTGCTCTCCAGCCACTTGGTCGGTGATGCGGGCAGCACGTCGTTTTTGTTGCTGGGGTGGAGCCCTGGCGAGGGCGCCCGACGGGAAGAGGACACCACGCCGAGCTGTGCACGGTGAGGCTGTGATGTTGCCCCCTCCTCCTCCTCCTCCTCCTCCTCCTCCTCCTCCTCCTCCTCCTCCTCCTCCTCCTCCTCCTCCTCCTCCTCCTTCCTCCCCTCCTCCTCCTCCTCCTCCCCCCCTCCCCTCCTCCTCCTCCTCCTCCTCCCCCTCCCCCTCTCCCTCCCCCTCTCCCTCCCCCTCCTCCTCCTCCTCTTCCTCCTCTTCCTCCTCTTCCTCCTCCTCCTCCTCCTGGGCCCGAGCAGACGCTTGACACTCGCATTTTTTTTTGGAGCGGGCGCTGCAAGCGCTCGGCGGGGAGAGGACACCACGCCGAGTTCTGCACGGTGAGGCTGTGATGTTGCCCCCTCCTCTTCTGTCGTGCCCTTCCCCCCTCCCTCCCTGCCTCCCCCAGTGTGCTCCTTCTTCGTGATGAGGGGTCGTGCCCGTCTCCGAATTATCAAGCCTGTTCGCCCATCCGGGTGTTCGGGTGGCAGATTGATCACCCATGCCCCTTGCAGTGGGCGCTGCGGTGGATTTTTTCGAGACCGTCGTTGCTGTGCTGATCACAAGTGTTATCCCGCCACCTTGTCGGTGATTCGGGAAGCACGTCGCCTGTTTTGCTGGGGCGGAGCCTCGGGGAGAGCGACGCTGCGGTGGAGGCCATCAGCACGGTAATTTTACATGCATGGGCGCAGTTCCGCAGCACGTCCGTCCGACGGACCCTCCTTGATGGCGGGCAGCGATCGGCAGAGTGGCGGGGGGGAGGAGGAGGAGGAGGAGGAGGAGGAGGAGGAGGAGGAGGAGGAGGAGGAGGAGGAGGAGGAGGAGGAGGATGTGACTCGCAGAGGGGGGGGGGGGGCGGGCAGGAGGCGCGGGCCAGGAGGAACCGCCCACGGGCCACTGGCGAAGACAGTGCCCACGCAGGCAGCTCCAGCCGCAGCTGGCGCTGTCCGTCGCGGCTCCGCACTTCCTGAACCACTGTCAGGCCTGCAGCGTGCTTGGGGAGCCGCAGACAGCTCCAGCCGCAGCTGGCGCTGTCCGTCGCGGCTCCACACTTCCTGAACCACTGTCAGGCCTGCAGCGTGCTTGGGGAGCCGCGTGTGCCCGGCAGTGAGTCCAATATTCTTCCCCCTCTCGCGGACTCCCGAGCGCAGAGTTCTTCCCCGTCCCCACCCAACCCCCTGCCCGTCCACCCTCCATTCCTCTGCCAGCACTCCGTGGAGACGGACGCTGGGGTCGAGCCCCGGCTTTTTTTTTGTTGTTGGGCCCAGTTGCAAATCGACGGGTCGCTCTCTAGGCTGCCCACACCGGCACCTCCAACCGCAGCTGGAGCTGTCCATCGCGGTTCTAGCGGCGGACTTGTCCTGACTCTCTTGGGCCTGCAGCATGCTTGGGGTGCCGCACGCCCCCAGCAGTGAGTCCAAGATTCGGCTTTCTCGCGGATTCGCGAGCGCAGAGTTCCCCTCCCTCATCACTCCGACACTCGCCGAATCACACCGCTCCTGCATCCCCGCGGAGACGGACTCTGGGGTGGAGCCCCAGTTGCGCGCCGATGGGTCGCTCTCAAGGCTCGCGGTTCTTGGAAAGCGAGCACGGAAGCCGCCAAATCCCCAGGAAGCGTAGGACCCCGCCACGAGGAACAAGTGTTCAGAAAGCCGCCACGAGACCGGGAGGGGCACTTCAACTGAAAATGACCTTCACATGTGATGCCAGATTCACAGCTTAACGGATGATTGGGAACACGTCAGCGATACCCCATCATGAGCGATGAGATCGAGAGAGAGAGAGAGAGAACAGGAGGAAGGGGAGGAGGAGGGGGAGGAGGAGGAAGAAGAACAGGAGTTGAGGTTCTGGGCCCCGCGAAAACCACCACAGCACCCCACGCGTGCAGAGAGGACTCCGAAGCAAACAAGACCTGGTGACCTTCCGCTTCATGCCTCGGACCCTTCGTGCCTCGGTGCCACTGTGGCTGGCCGCCCCCGCTGCTTTCTCGGGCCGCCCGGCTCGTCGGGCGGCGAGCAGGCCGTGAGGAGGAGGAGGGGGGAGGAGGAGGAGGAGGAGGAGGAAGGGGAGGGGGAGGAGGAGGAGGGAGGAGGGGAGGGGAGGAAGAAGGAGGAGGAGGAGGAGGAGGAGGGGGGGAGGAGGAGGAGGAGGAGGGGGAGGAGGGGGAGAGGGGGAGGAGGGGGAGGAGCGGGGGGGAGGGGGAGGAGGGGGAGGAGGAGGGGACGGAGGAGGAGGAGGAGGGGAGGAGGAGGCGGAGGAGGGGGAGGATGGAGAAGGGGGGGAGGAGGGGGAGGAGCAGGAGGAGGAGGAGAGAGGAGGAAGAGGAAGAAGAATAATACTAACAAGCACAACAATAATAAAAATAATAATACTAATAATGATAATAATGATGGGAATAATGAGAATACTAATAATAGTATTATCATTATTATTAATAATAATAATAATACTAATAATAATAGTGATAATAATAATACTAATAATAATAGTACTACTACTAATACTACTAATCATACTAATAACACTAATAATACTCGTAATGCTAATACTAATAATACTAACACTAATAATAACACGAATCAAAATAAGATTAACAACAATAACAATACTACTAATAATAATAATACTAATACGAATACTAATAATAATACTACTACTAATAATGATAATAATAATAAGAAGAAGAATAATACTAAGCATAAGAAGAATAATACGAAGAATA